>JBCEWC010008733.1:0-19590 GCA_038996855.1 Solanum aculeatissimum | reverse complement strand
GATTCAACAATGGTTTACTAGACTAGGTTTATGGTTTCCATGACACCAATTCCAATATGCAAACTTAAGGCTTTTGTAGTGATGATCTCATACACAGAGTAAATAATTATTAGGTAATACCTAATTCACATTTCAATCCTTCTTAGGTGCATATCGTCCCTGACCTTCCAGTCTCGGAACGTTTTACGTGTAGCAACTTACTTTTCACTCCATGATACTCTCACCTTCCGGTCTCAAGTACTTAGACTAGGTTAAAAGCTCTGAATTCTGCCCTAAGACTCTTTTCCTAATCACTACTCCCCTTTCGGGAAAGTAGTGAATACAGTGTTACCTGAATGCGTCGACTCATTAAGATTTAGATTCAATTAAAGATATCTTGTGGTGTATACGGTGATCACTACCAACGTTAGCCCTAAATTTGCCTATTTTCATCGGTGATCATAGTCCCCATAACCCTAGTTATGAGTTTAGCCTAGAATACTTGTCAAATCTGAATTAAAACAAGATGAAGAGAACATGATTTACACTTACTGTTGAGAAATCAACGGAATCACAAATTGTAATTACAATTCAAGGAATCAATCGTAGCAAAAAGTAATATCTCAAGTCAAAAGCACCTTGTTCGAGACATAGCAGTCATAATATATAAAAAATGACCTAATAAAAAATATATTTATATGATTTAAAATAAATCCTAAACAAAATAGAAAACCCGAGCTTCGGCACGCTAAACCGGAAACTACACGGACCATTTAATGTTCAACGGTCCATGTCACCTTCCGTGTGGACTCACTTAGCTTCTGGACTTCAACCGTTCATCAACCAGCTCACTGTTGCATTTAACGACCATCAGTAACGGACCGTGCAACGGTACACGATCCGTTCAACCTTCCGTCTGGATTGCCTTGGGCTGCTTCCTCGTGTACACTCTGGCCTAGACTCTGTGATGTTTAACGATCAGGTAGATGGTCCGTCAGTCTTCCAACGGCCTGTCACACACTCCGTTTACTTCCACTTGGCCTCAAATTATTTACACTCCCACGGCTGACATTCTGTCATGTTTAACGAGCAGGTACACGGCCCGTCAACAGTTACACGGGCCGTTACTCCTTCCGTGAGTTCTGACTCTCATGATTTTTTCCTCATTCAGCTTCATCCACTCTCTATCACATTTCACGTCCCGTTATAGGACACACGGTCCGTGAGTTCTGGCCGTTTGGAACCACAGTTTGCCCAGTTCTTAGCCTTTTCCTTCATGTATCGGCGGTGTTCGTGTCTTGCCTGATTTTCCTGAAAATAACACTATACAAAGCATTAAACGCAATAATTTTCTTGAGAACTTGCAAATATTTTACTTAGAAAAACGTCAAATGATGAGCGTTTTCGCTACTCATCAATAATACAGTCTGGATCTGTATCTTTTTAGATTATCAAACATTTCTTCCCAACACTCAGGTACTTGCATCCATGGATATTTTCCTTTGATTAGAAGTTGCATTGATTTCTGACACTTATAGATCAACTGCTCATAGGAACATTCATTTCTATGTCTCCTAGCATTCCTTCTCTTCCATAGCTCCCCTGTTATCACGGCTGGGACACACCAGGCTATGTGGTTTACTTTTGTAGTTGAGTTTATATTCCACCATGAGAGTATCACTTGTCTTAATTGCTTCCCTTGTACTTTGATACCTGCACAAGAAGCAAAACAATTCCATAGCTTTTGGGCTATGGAAGAGGTTAGAAATAGATGTTCCACTGATTCCTCCACTCTATCTTCACAGCAGTAGCATTTAGAAACCAGGTTGATTTTCATCCTTTTAAGGATGTCATCCGTAGTTATCCTCCCTTTTAATAATTTCCATAAGAAGAAAGAAATTGTAAAAGGTATCTCTTTGCCCCAAATCTTGGAACTCCATTCCCACCTGTTCTTCCTTCTTCTCAGACTGTTATAGGCATCCTTAACTGTGAAAACTCCTATTGTGTCCCCTATCTACCAAGGTTTATCACTTCTACTCCCAGGGTTTGGACTGATATTGTCCATGATGTGGTTAGTCATCTCTTCTGAAACCAGTTCCAATAGCATCTCCTTATTCCACCCGTCTCCTGTAATCACCCCCTTCACCTCTAGGTCTTCATCAATTTTTGCCTGATCTTCAATAAAATACAGAGCACCCATCTTAGTCCAGTTATCAAACCAGAAGCTCGAGTTTCCATCTTTAACCTGCCACCATATCTCATGTTATATCTCATCTCTAACCCTCAGCATGTGTCTCCACACTTGTGAGGCTCCCCTACTTGTAACTACAGTGGGGTAAAGCTTTTTGCAATATTTATTCCACATGAACTCAGCCTAAAGTGAATTTGTAACCACCCTAAAGTTCCACCAAAGTTTGGCAAACAAAGCTTTATCGATGTCCTCAAGAGATCTAAAATCCAAACCTCCTTCCTCTTTAGGATAACACAGATCAGACCATTTCACCCAATGCCTTCCCCTAATATCACCACTTCCCCACCAAAAAAATCTAGCTAGAAGTTTTTCCACTTGCTCAAAGACTTTCTTTGGAGGATTAGTAACAGATAGTAGGTATATCGGGATAGACTGTAGGACATGTTTAATAAGCGTTGCTTTTCCTCCTGTTGATAATAATATATTATGCCACGACCCCACTCTCTTAGCAATTTTCTTTAGACACCCCTCAAAGTAGCTAGCTTTTCCTCTTCCGTAATACACAGGGCAACCCAAATATGTAAAGGGAAAATTGCCTTGTCGTATCCCTGTCAGTCTCCTCAACCTGATAGCAATATTTAGGGGGGTGTTATCATGAAGATAAAACTGACTTTTATCCTTGTTAACTTTCTGCCCCGAGACCTTTTCATACTCCCTCATCACTTTCATCATATTAATGACAGATTTCCTCTCACCTGACCCAAACAAAATGGTATCATCTGCATACGCCAAATGGTTAATCTTCGAGCTCCATTGGGAAGTCCATACCCTTTGTAATCATTCTGACCATGTAAAGAATTTAATCCTCTTGATAACACTTCTGCTGCAATGATGAATAGAGTAGGAGATAGTGGATCCCCTTGCTTTAACCCTCTAGTTGACTGAAAGAAGCCATATGATTTCCCATTCACCAGTACTGAGTACCAGTTATTTGATAATATCCTCCACACCATATCAATTAGACCTTCAGCAAACCCAAATTTGTGCAATACCTTTGTCAGAAAAATCCAGGATACCCTATCATATGCTTTCTCCATGTCCAACTTAACCACGACATTTATATCATTGTTCCTCCTATTAATATCCCGTATTATTTCCTGAGCCAACAACACATTTTCCACAATATTTCTTCCCTTAATAAAATCAGATTGAGTTTTGGATATTATTTTTGGCAATACTGTCACCAGTCTCTCATGAAGGGTCCTTGAGATGATTTTATAAATAAAGGAGCTAAGACTAATAGGTCTCAAATATGTGAAGGACTTGACAAATTCTTTCTTAGGGATCAATATCATATTTGTATGAGTCACAAATTTAGTAAGTTCATGTCCACAGAAGAAAGCCCTCACCACATTTGCAATGTCTTCGCCTACAATATCCCAACATTCCTAAAAAAAGGCTCCAGTAAATCCATCCGGCCCGCATGCACTATCCCTATTCAGACTAAATACCACTGCCTTAATTTCATTCCTTTCAGGAACTTTAGTTTTGAATTCATTTTCTTCTGTAGTAATCAAAGCTGGTATATGCTTAAGCATGGAAAAATCATCTGTAGCCTTCTCCTGTTTGAATTGACATTCAAAGTGCCTGACTGCAACAACCCCTATCTGATCTTCTATGCTTACAACATCTTTTTGTTCATCTAATATCTCTGCAATATGCAAATTTTTCCTTCTCCCCTTGACATAGGAATGGAAAATTTTAGTATTTCTATCCCCATCTTTCAACCATCTCATCTCGGATTTCTGTTTCCAGAACTCCTCCTCGATCTTTAGGTATTTCTTATGTTCAACTTCGATCTTTTTTAATTTTGCCCTATTTTCTGCACATGGTTCCATCTCTAACTGTTTTTCCTTCACTTGTATAATATCCTCAATCGTGGAGATTTGGCGAAAAACATTCTCGAATGCCTCTTTACTTCACCTGGATAAGGAATTTTTCACTTTCTTCAATTTAGCCTGTACTATATATATTGGGTCAGCTTCAAAATTCACTTTCCAATTTTCCTTCACCATGTCCTTGAAGTGCTGATGCTTAGTCCAGAAATTCAAAAATTTAAATGGCTTAATGACAACCTCATGCCTTGTGTTACATATCAAGTGTAATGGGGCGTGATCCGAGCCTTGCCTAACTAGATACGACACTTCAGATGCCGAAAAAAGATCAATGAAATTCTGATTTACCATAATTCTATCCAGCCTTTTAAATACACAACCTTCATCTACCCTACCATTCCATCAAGTGAATTTGCTCCCTTTGAACTCTACTTCGTCTAAACCACAACTATTGATACAAAAAGCAAAATTTGTGGCTTCTGCCTGCACAAATGCCAATCCCCCCAGCTTTTCCTCTTAATTTAATATGACATTGAAGTCACCTCCAATGATCTATGGACAACTACAATTCACACTCAAATCCTGCAGTTCATCCCATAGTTCTAATCTCTCCACTTCTCTACACCGTGCATAGATGTTAGTTATCCAAAATGTGAAATTATTCCATTTGACTCGGAGTGTTACATGTTGAATTGAATCCACTATTTCCAATATCTGCCAGTCAGTTCTCCAGAAGTACCAAATCTTTGTGGATCGATTAACTCCCGCATGAGCAAACCCTAATTGAATTCTGTATTGTTCTATATGTGTAGGATCCTGGAACGGTTCCATTAAAGCAATGAATGAATAATGATGACGTCTATTGAGGTCCATAAGTCTATCCAACGAATTTTAAGTTCTAATAGATCTTATGTTCCAAAATAACATTTTCTCAATCATTGGTCCCTAGATGATGATCTATACCTAATGCGCCTTGTTTTAACTTGAAGTGGGATAAAGGATTTATTCTTCTTAGCACTGTCCTTCAGGGTTGATGTGTGTCTTGGTGACAAATCCCTTGCCCTACTAACCTGTTGTATGTTGTAGTCAATATCGTCATCGTCCTCCCTGATCATTCTCTCTTGATTATTCCCTTCATCCCCTTCCATTAGACCAGTCTCAGTATTCCTCAGTGCCTGGGTGTGACAATCCTCTATTTCACCCTCTACAGTTCCCTGCCCCATAGAGATGTTTCGAGTGGCACTAGGATTTATTTCCTCCTCCTACCCTTCTCTACCATCCTTGTCCAGGACAACTGGTGAATGTTCTCTACTCCTTCCCTTTAGATTCACACCGAGAGATTCACTATGCTCCTCCTCCATTACTTCTGTATTGGGACCCGTGACACTTTCACGGATTGGATATGCTATCATGACTTGTTTATCTTTAGTATTGCTCGATCCAGCCCCAACTGGTTTATCTTTGTCAGTAACGACTTCCTCCCTTGTGTTGGACTTCTCCTCCTCGTTTTCCTCCTCTACTTGTAACGCTGCAAATTAGTTTTTAAAGATGACCCCAGTATGTTGCCATTCTTTCTTTCGAGTTGCTCCTCCTTGATTTCCAGCTTGAGATCCTGGTGGATCTTTTGCCTTGGCAACCTCTCTCTCTCACTACTTCTTCCTCCCATTTTTCTAGTAATACCACTCCCTCACCCTTCACTGTGTCCTCTTGATTGCTTTTCTCTCTCTTATCTAGAAATAACTCAGGATGCAATACATAGTATTGATCTTCCCCATGTCCCTGTATCATGCAATGCTTACAATACTTCGGCAAGTAATCATATTTGATTGTGATCTACTTCTCCGCAATCAACTCCTCAGATTTCCTTACCCCAATTTTGATTTGCTTTGGAAAATCCTTCAGTAAGTCTACCTCCACCTTAACCCTAGCACAACTAGGTCTAGTTTGGTTTTTTGTGGCTAGGTCAACCTGCAAAGGTTTACCCACTGCACTCGCTAGCGAGAATATCGCATCCTCACTGAAGAAGTTTGGGGGTAACGACGGAAACAAAATCCATGCTACCGCAGTAGTGATTTTCACCACCGCATTAAACATCGGATCCCACTTGAAAGTTCTCATTGGGGAAGAGCTTGTCCGTGAGTTAATGTAAAAAATTGATTTTGATAGCAATTGCACGTAGTCTTCCAAGAGGGATGCCCTAATTAGGACACGTCTGTTGCACAAAAAGCCAATCTTACATTTTCCCTTCATCTCACACTATTTCGGAATCGATTTACGCAATTCATGAATATCTGGCCACCCATATGAGAATTTGCCAATCACCGCGTATTCTAGATTTTCATTAATTATCATTTGTTCGACGTCCGCTTGCTCCCATATTACTTGAGGCTCCCCATGCAGGTACGTCACAACCTTCCTTGGAATTTATTTCACCTGTGCTTTGAATTGTTTTAGCAGATCCGCATACGATCTGATCATTAACGGCGGTCCTCCCTCCAGTGAGGGACCTCCGGCGGACGCGACCATGAAGGAAAACTAGGTTTTGATGGCAGCCTAGGGTTTTTTCTAGAGAGAATTTTCCTTTAAGTTAGTCAATAATAAAATGATTAAAAGGAGATCTATATAAGTGTTCATTTAAAAGGAGACCTACCATGATGCTAGACTTTGCTTCAATGTGAAAAATAACGCTTTAAGTGAAATTTGAACCGTGAGCATGAGGGTTCATTTAAAAAGAGATTTACCATTATCACTATACTTTCCCATTAACATCACGCCAAGCACACCAAAAGCAAATTGACGTTTTGAATAAATTTTATCCTTCAATGGGCACGTGTGTATATCCACTAATTTTCTCACTTTGAATAATCCAGACTTATTTAAACAGGGAGAATAAAATAATCATGAACATCCAGTCGTAGGACACTTCAAGTAATAACTGTTTTATAACCATTTTAAAATTAATTTTAGAAAATTATAACATATACATACAAATATAATACAAAATGTAATAACCAAATAATTTTTTTATAAATCTAACCTGGTGGCTGATAGTACTTGACCTTATGGTTTTGAAACAAAACGCTTTTAAAAGTGCATAGCGGTTTGTTACTTCTGAGTATGTGTGTTTGTCCATTTAAATCTATCCTACTGTCACAAAATCATGTTGAGGATTGTTGATTATCTCTGGTCGTCTATTATTCTCTACAATATAATCATCAACAATTGGATCCATATCACTCAACACATAATGCATTGGATGTGGTTAATGCATCTGTTAGTTTCTGCTGAATTGTAGAATGATAAATATTCTCGGATCCTATTTGGTACTCAATTCTTTTCGTAGCTCTATCCACACATATCACACATAAAGGAAACTTTACAAAAAATCAGAATTGACCTTTTTTGGATCCAAATAAACTTACATCCCCATATCATTATGGATTATCAACAGTGGATATCTCTTTGCCACAATATATTTGATTTTCAACTCAAAGATAGTTGTATTCACCCCCAACTGAGAAGCAATTGTGTTTATTAACCCATCTTAGTTGATTTTCAAGTCATATATCACTCCTTCTACCTTGAAATCCACATACTTTCCTGCAATACATTTCAAAAATAATAATAATCATTCCTCAATCTATTGCACAATATATGAAATATGATTTCAACTTTTAATCTCATAATATATCAAATAAATTGTCAATGTTATCGCACATGATAAAAAATATGATTTCAATTTGAAAATCATATACTTAGTCAAATTTATCAAAAAAAATAAAAATAAAAATTAACAACCACACCATCTATATACACCAATATGTTTATCTAAATGTATATCTTATAATATAATAAATATTAGATTTGAACTATAGTTTCAAGTTTTAATCACATAACATACCAATTAAAACACCATCAATATCATGTACATTACATACCATAGACTATAAGTAATATAACAAACAAAAGTTAAATTCATTAATTTATCATATTTTACACCATCACATTAATCAACTTTATTTACAAAGAATAATCACTAAATATACCAAAAAAAATCACCTAACAGAGCACGAAAGTTCTTACTGAACTTAATGCTTAATGAACTTCACGAAACTATCTGACCAATTTCTCTAAAATATATATATGAATATCACCATTTTTCTCAGAATTAACAAAAAGAAAAATCTCGATCGCTGTAATTTTTTTTTTTGAATTACTATTACATACCAGCTACAACATTTAGTGATAACATTTAAGTGTCAAACAACTACTTTTAATCATTATTTTTATCAGATAAATCATCAATAACCTTCACAAATTTTGTGAATCTTTTTGTTTGTAAAAAAAAAAATATCAATTTATTATTACTACGATCTCATATTAAACAGAAAGAAAAAAAATTAATATCATACGAAATATCAAATTTCGTTTATTTTAACTTATAATACCTGATTCCCATCGTCCTCCATGCTCAATCAGAATGATACTTTGTTACTTTCAGTTATGTCAAGAATACAAAGGAAAACAAAATTTGATATGGGTATAAACATGGTTTAGTGGTTTTACAACTTGTTTGGATGGTGATTTGCCATGACTTCATAATGTATGGTATGTTATGGTATTGTACAATATAGTACTGTACAATGTTTGAATAGACTGTATGGGTTACTACTGTTTAATGATAATTTGCTATTTGATTTGACTGTATGGTACTGTATCATAACTAAAAAATTTACAAAAATATTCTTAATTATTATAAATATTAAATTTATCAATATTGTTTTAATAAAACTTTTTTAAAAAAATTAATACATAAAATAAAATAGAAAAACATACACGCTAATATATTTTCAATCCATACAAATAACACAAGAAAATAAAAAAGTAAGAACATTAAAAAAAATAAACTAAAACGTGAAAGAAAAGATGGGAGGCGAAAAGAAGTTTCAAAAATTAATACAAAGGGAAATAAGCAATACAAAAACAGTACATATATTAGAGTAAAATTTAATAAATAATAAAGGATAAAGTAGAATTATTTAAATTTAAGTATGGATATAATTGCAAAAAAATAAGTGAACCATGGGATACCACAAAATTGGTGATTTCAAAAAGTGAGGATTTTCATAATTACAGAACCATGAAACAAAATCATATCATACCACATAATTAATGAAACAATTAAAACAAACGTGATTCTCTTACTAATCATATCATACCATACCACCAAAAATCACCATCCAAACAAGCTATTAGAAGTGGGAATCACGGTATTAATCATTGAAATAATTGTGAAAGTTAAATAACAAATGGAGAAAATTAAGATATTTAAATATATTATCATAATTATGCCAACTACTTAATTGTGGATTATATAGTCCAATTTTTTTATTTCCTTTCTTTTTAAAAAATATATTGTATATTTTAATAAGGATTCTACTGCTATTTTTTGAAAAAGTCAAACTATTGTCACGTGGAGGTATTGGGATAGTTAGGTGATTTTCCCTAGATTAAGGAAAAATTACATGAGTGAAGTCCTTTAAATTAATATTTATCAAAATTAAATATACTTTTATTTTATTATCATTTATAGCAAAAGGTAGCACTGGGACATTGAAGAAAAAATTAAGCAAAATTTAACATAAAAAATGAAAAAGAAACTAAGGTAAAAATCAATTCACTATATATGATTAAAAAAAATCAACTCGCCATATTTTTTAAATATGAGATAGTTAGATAATTTTCCCATATAATTTTCTTTTGTAAGTATACATACATTTTTTTCCCGTTAGTTATTTTTAATAATATTTTCAAATTGTAATTATTTTTAATAAGTTAAATTTTTTAAGTAGTTCCATAATTTTGTTTTTTAATTCAATCCCTTTTAGTCTCTCCCATATCAATCCTGGTTTAACCCCCCTAATTTCCACAAAACCACACATAAAATGATAAAATGAAAGGTCATTTTACCCAGAAATCCTGGAACAATATGCACAAGTGTAAATGTTTATCCAGAGACAAACATTTGGCGAATTTCAGCTTTCACGTGAAAGAATTCTATCAGTTACATCGGCTAATCAAAATGAAAAGAAATGAGAGAAAGAACCAAAGTTACAAAATCGAAGGGGCCGATGCAAGTCCCCGGAAGCTACAAAACGTATCCTCCTATCCAACAACTAAACCTTAATGATACAATTTTCTTCCACTTTTTTTTTTTCACATTTGCATTTTCCCTTTTCCAGAATTTGCACTGATCTTCCGTTCCTCCCATTTACAGGTACAACAATTTTCTTTTTTTCTTTTTCCTCATCTGATGGATTTTCTAGGGTAATGATGTGTCAAAAACTCCTATACCTTCACAATTCAGTATACCACCACTCGGAGAAGCCCTGGTTGTGGCTCAGAGTAGTCGAGGCCCTCCTCTAGCAGGTAACGCTGGACAGAAATGGGAAGCCTAGCAGGAGTACGCGAACCCTTTGTATGATGTCCTGTTCCAACACAAATGTAAACCTGTATTCGCTGGTCTGCTGATCTGGCAGCATTCTGCAACACAGACAGCTCACGCTTAAGGACATGAATAGCCTCAGTAACATGAAGACCATGCAGATCTATGATTCTCTCTTGTCCTCTCCCATTTCCCTGCATCTCTGGATTCCTGCAAAGAATTTTAAGCACATTAAAACACCAAAATATTCTCTATATTAAAAAATCTCTGTTGAGGCAAAGAGATTTTTTGGGGGCAGGGCGCTGATGCCCAAAACTTTAATAGCTGAGGAGGTTATGTTGTCAACAATAAGCTCAATTAGAATGAATGTTCAACATAAACATTCTCTCATCACTCTGTGTCATTGCACAACGACGAAGCAGAAAAATCACAGCATCTGATGATTGTAAAAGCTACCTAAGCAGCACATACATGAAAAATGCTGAAAATCAATAGGAAGATGATATGATTTCAACTAGAGCAGAAAAATTGAAAAGTTGCTGTGCATGTGAGATGAAGAACTGAAAAATCAGTGTGTGGAGATGAAGATTGTAATGATGAAGAATTCTAAAGTTCGAAAATCTTTGTTAATAGGACATCATCAACATATAAAAAAACGTAGATATAAAGAGTTTAGGGTGCCAGAGCATAGAAGACAACAAACATACCCAGTGCCACAAGTGAGGTCTGTGGAGCGTAGGATGTACGCAGACCTTACCCCTACTTTAGTGGCATAGAGAGGTCGTTTCCGATGGACCCTTGTCTCAAAAGAAGTGCCAGAGCATAGACGTGGAAGATAAAAACAGACCTTAGGCGATATATAGATTCTTGAGCCTTTCCATGAGCTGCCTTCATCTGCATGTTGTGAAGCTGTCCTTTGACGCTCAGTTCTTTGGCCAAAGCCTTGTTACCAATAAGGTATGCCTGACGAGCCTACTCACAGACACAGTTACATAGATTAACGATCGGGTAGTGTAGCATAAGAGAGCCAAGATTTACTTGACATAATCATAGCATAAGTTCCTGCCACACTGATTCTCAATCCCAAAAAGAAAAAAGAAAGACAAAAGATCAAAGAATTCATCATGCAGTGAAGCTAAAAAATGTCACATTCACAGGTGCAACAGCAAACAGATTACGATAACCCAATAATAAGATGGGCTTAGTGATTTGTACAACCGTAGTAGCATTATTGCTAACACACATAAAAGTTTCAAAATTTCTTTTAAACATATTTAACCAACTGTATCTCTTCCTGTACAATCTTTTTTGCTTCATAGTGGTACTAAGGAAGACTAAATTTATTTCTCTAAGCTAAAAAGTGCACACTTAATTACATCCAGTAATCAATGTTCTTTTTTATCTCATAGCAGGAAATTAGCTAATAGTAAAATGCCAAAGAATACAGGCACAAAACAATAATAGAAACAACCATGACAGAATAATGTATCTAATGATACCAAATTGGTTTAGAAATGAAAAGTAATCAAGTTAAGTAGATGAATGAACCTAGATGCACTGTTTTAATCTCAAAATAAATTATATAATTTAGACATCACAGGTGGAAGAATACACAAGGCAGAAGATTAAAATATGTCATTTGAATGTCCAGTGATAAAAGAATCCAATAAAATCTAATAAATGCTCTCCAATTCCTTTTCCCAGGTCATGATTTTGAATTTTAAAAATGGGCACAGTGCATGCAATCACTTCTAATTTCAAAGAAACAGGGCTTCGGTTCAGTGGTAAAGACACAACATGATGTGAGAGCTAGACAAACATGTGGGTTAGATCCTGCCACACACACAGCCTGGTATTCAAACTGGAAGGAGGGTAGAGGAGTGGGACCATACTGTCCATAGTTTCGAACCTGTGCACCACCTAGAGCCATCAGCCCACAGGGGATTTCTCTGATATAGAAAAAAGAAAAAGAAGAAAGGAAGAAGGTATCACTTCTGACATCACATCAACACTCAAGCACCTACAGTAAGTGTTTCCAAGGATCATCACTAATTCTTGGTCAGAATTCCAAGGTAATTTCCTTTTACATGCATGTGATACATGTATCCAGCACATCTCCATGGCCTTCTTACTTCTTCCTCTTTTGGATTTAAGGGAGAAGAGAGCTTAAGTACTATGCCCTTGTGGCTTCACATGCTAATACGCATGAACATTGAAGTGAGTTCACATTTACGCATATTCTATCCACCTTTGCAATCATCATGTATACCACATACCTGTTCAAAGTATGCATTACGTAAGCGTGCATGGTCACGAGCCTCTTCCCGCATTTCAGAATATATATTTGCTGCAATCTCAACAAAGTCAAAGCACATAGATGGGAAGAAATTATTTTCCTCAATGAACATTCAAAATTATATTGGCTGCTTCAGGAAAAAATTACCAACTGCATCTCCAGTTTCAAGCCAGACAGGAGCTGCACGTGTGGAACCTCGGCTCTGCAACCTATCACCATAAACTCCCCTGCTCTGCCCACCATTGTAAGAGCTAGCCAAAACAGGTGAATTTCTACTTGATCCAACACTACCATCAGCTACTCCAGTCCTATCATACTTCCATATGCTAGAATCCTGAGATGCCATCTTCCTGACAGCAGATGCAAAATCTGTAGCACCTCGAAAAGGGATGGAAGAGCCAGATCTAAACAGAAGGGTGCTCTCTTTTTCAGGAGACCTATAGGGATTGACATTTTGTTGAACATCACTGCCAGAGTACTTTAGGCTGTTGTTTTGACTTTCTGCCACAGAGAGAGCAGGGAAATCCAGAGCACTAAGATTTGGAGTAGACAAGGCTTTTGAATTTATATTTTGATTCAACCCACCATCAACTTGAAGCTGTAATACAGTGTTTTGAGCCATTAGTATGTAATTGAAGGGTTCCAAACGAACATACTCCAATTGAAAATCAATCTTAAAAACTATCAGAGAGATGACCAGAAGTTTAACCATTCCTTATATTGTGTCCATTACCACTATTCTGTTCAGTGCAATTAATTTGACTGAATAACTAACTTATTTTGTACTCCCTCCGTTTCAAAAAGAATGACCTAGTTTGACTTGACACGAAGTTTAAGAAAAGAAAGAAATTTTTTCAAACTTGTGGTCCTAAATTAAAGTTATGTTAAATGTACCAAAATACCCTTTAATCTTGTGGCCTTAACCATGTCACGTCTTAAGTTGAAACTAAAGTTTTGCCAAAAACGAAAATGGGTCATTCTTCTTGAAACTGACCAAAAAGAAAGGACATTATTTTTGAAATGGAGGGAGTATAATCCTCCGAAGAATTATTCGCTTCGGACTTGAGAAAATCTAAAAAATACACATAAATGACATAAACTAATAGGGCAATGAGACTCAATGGTAGAAGCTAATTGATTAAAAAAAATTCTATAAGTAGCTGATTCGCTAAACTTACCACATGATTGAATTTCTGGACATGTAAAACCATAGAACATTTAAACATCACGTGTGGATAAAATCTGGATTACTTAATTTAGAAGACACGGTGCTCAGATAATTATAATCACTGAATAATATTTCCCAAACGCTCAAAAGATTTATTTTTTTCTAAAAGTGAAAAAGAACATTACCAAAAAGTAGGTCAAATATACAACCTAATCCCAGCCCTAACTGATAAATATAACTGCAGTAACTTTATGGCAACAGATCAATTCTTGAAGATTAGAAAGCAGATTGACTTTTAAAAGTTAATACAATTACGCTACTGTATCCATAAAGATTAAGAAAATGAACCATACCTCAAGCTGAGTAAGCATTTCAATTGTCAGATTCAAGTCACCTCCATTGGCATAGTACACCTCTGCAAGACTTTCAGCAGCAAAACCAGGAAATTGAGAAGCCAAAAATTCAAGAGGGTTTACATCTGCTTCAAAAAATGGTTGCTCGTTCATCATGTCTGCAAAGAAGCTGTTTCCAGAATTTCCATTATAATGAGGACCCTCCCTAATATTGGCAAAAGGCTGGTCATTGGTCAGAGATGGCTTGTCCCAGGGTTTAGAAGGCAGATGAAAACTAGTTGAGGATGCATCTTCGCCAAAAGATGTAGGATATCCTGTCTTTTCAATAAAACTAGTCCCATTAATGCGACTAGGAGATAACTCCTGCTGGTCCTTCAACAAGAAGCCACTGCCAGTTGAGGCAGGGAATATTGAAGCTTCATTGACATCAGTAACTGATAATCTAGAAAATGGAAGAGTGCTGATTCCATGAGAATCATCTTCTCCCATGACATTGAAGTCCGGTGTAATATCATCCGGGAGCTGGCGACGCCAATACTGGTGGGCTTCATCATCTGAGTTGTTTGAAGCAGAGGATTCTGATCTATCTAGTACAGCTTTTCCCAGAATTGTAGTGGAGTTGGCAATCTTTGATGCATCGGTGCTGCTAGTGCTACCTGAGGGTGATCTGAGTGCTAAGGGTACAAATTCTGCAGCATTTGGATTCAAGCTTGTCGCTTTTGCTAAGGTTAGTTTTTTGTCACTGGTAGGAGTCCCTTTTCCTGATAAGCTCATTCTTTTTTTCTTTGTTATTTTTTTTTCTTGTTTCTAGTTGGTTAAGAAAAAAGGGTCTCTACATATGTCATTAAACTTCTAATTATAAGATGGCGCAACTACGCAGTCAATGTCACCCAAACCCTGCCAAAGAAGAAAATGAAAAGCTTATTTAAAAACATAAGTCTGTTTATCAACATCTTTTAAGTACGAAGGTCAACATAAAAAATAATCATAAGCACCTATGACCCCCTTTTTCATAGTTCAAAAGCCGAGAACAAAAATCTACGTCAATGTTACCTTATCAATTCAAATAAAATCAGATATACACATATTAAGAACAAACATAAGTATGAACAACTTGCTTTAGGTGGTCTGATAATACTAACTCATTGCATGATCATGTCTAGGTTCATTGAGAGTTCTAGTTCACTGTATATTAAGTTACTTCAATCAAAAACCCCTGATCGAGTCAGCTGTATATATCCCCTTGTCTACCTCACTCTATATCATATCCATTTCATTCCAATACTAAATAACTGCGCTCATAGCATCTACAAAGAATAAAATATGCAACTTTGTTAAATAAACCAGAATTAGCAGAGCTTAATAACAATTGAGTTCACATATCTCCATGTTTAAACCAAATAACAAGAAGCAAAGATCAATATACCTTATATTTTTAGCAGATTAATTCAATAAACTAATCATCTTTTTTTATCACTGAAAGTCACTTAACAGTGATACATACTAATCATGCAAAGCAACAGCGAATTATCTAAACCTCAGATACCACAAAATCATTTCAATAAACCACGCAAATCACCGAAAAAGACTTTAAATCACATAATTACTTCATAAACAATACTATTAAACTAACAAAAATTACTTAGTGCTCCGACACAAATAATATCGGCAGATCTCTAGAAAAAAATCGAAATTGAACACAAAGCACTGAAACAAAACAACAAATCAACCAGAAATAGCGTACAAAATTATAAGATCTGAGACAGAGAGAGAGAGAGAGAGAGAGAGATTTATATGTACACCTTTACGAAGCTCGATTATGGACAAAACATAATCGAATGGATCCATTATCTGTAGATGTTAATGATAATATATTCAGATTCACCGATAAAAACTAAGAAAATAAAACAAAAAAAAAAGGAAGAGAAAGAAGAAAATGAGTACACTACAGAACAATACAAAGGAAAAGATATGAGAATTCTTCTGCTTGGCTGCTGTTCTTCGTCTTCTTCAATGTCTTAGCTGAGATAGAGAGAGAAAGAGAAGGGAGAGAGAGGGGGAAGGAGGGGTAGAGAGGGTTTTATTTTTATTATTTTATTAATGTGTTTTTTTTCCTATCTATATATCTATACATCTATCAGTATGTTTATCTATCTGCTATACTACTGCTCTACTATTTCTAGCTTTGCTTTTTCTTCTCTCTCTTTTTTTTCCTTTTTCCCTTTTCTTTGGTTTTTGGCTTTTAGGAAATACTCTTCTTTGTGACCACATAATAAAAGGGCAAGTGAAACCTCTACCCTGCGCCACTCAATATCAACCCACCCTTTCAGTATACTGTGCCCCCGAGCCGGCCTCTCTTTGCTCAATGTCAACCCCACTATTCTTTGAGCGATCAAAGAACGTGATGCAATTCTTTTAATTAAATATTTTAGATTTGAATTTGTGAATAGAAATTTTTTTGATATAAAGTGTTTTCTTCAAAATGGGGCCTTACGCGACACAAATTTAAATATGGTTGGGCTCTAATGTGGACACCAGGTGAGAAACCAAAACAAATAAAACTACCACTAAAGGACGTAGGGCAGTGAGTTGAATTACTTTTTTCTTAATTAGATAGATGTCTTGGGTTTGAGTTTTTGATATAAATTTTTTTTAATTAATAGTGTTTCCTTCCAAACGAGATCCTACGTGGAAAGAATCTGAAATAGTCGGACTCCAATGCGGATACCAAACAACAGGTGAGAAATCAAATAAAAAATCACAATATCTTAATACAAACCTTATTTTTATTTTTGTAAGATAGAATAGTTATTTTCAAAAGATTCTTGATTTAAAAGAAATATTACCAAAATAGAATTGCAAATATATATATAACAAGATATAGGAAAAATAAAACAATAAATAGTAACACATATAGAAAAATAAGAAGTTACACAATTATTAACTAATACTACTAATAGCGAGAAGAGAAAAGGAGCGGGTTAGCCCCTACCTCTCCACATATAGCACAACAATCTTTGAATATGTACTAACCTTCTATTAAAATAAAATTCAAATTTAAATCATCTGGTATTAAAAGATGTCATCTCAATGGCATAGCCACATGTAATGTAAGGTGTCTAGTTGAACATCCTTCATAAAAAAATATGCTCTATATACAAGTTAAAAATTATTTCTTATACGTATGTATTAAATTTTGAATACCCTTAATAAAATTTATGATTTTGTCATTGTCTTTCGAGCAAACAACCTTAATTAGTCAAAATTTTCCTACAGTCTTAGAAATCGCAGGCCACCATGTTATTCCACCACCACTAGATACTAGTGAAGTCATGGCAACAATAAACTACGTGTTATGTGTTTACTTTCACGCTTCCGAACCGATGATGTGTGTGATGATGCTATGATGACTTGATCAGCCTTTAAAACACGATCCTCAAATGCCTAACATGGTTAGCCTCTATCTTGGAATAAAACAAGATATCATCAATAAACACAATAAAAAAGGAGTCCAAATAAGGCCAAAGTACTCCATTCATCAACTCCACAAATATGAAAGGTGCATTGGTAAACCCAAACGACATAACCAGAAACTCATAGTAACCACACCTCATCTTGAAGGCAGTCTTAGGAATATTAGACGGTCGAATCCTCAACTAGTGATACTTGAACCTCAAATATATCTTAGAGAACACCACTGCACCCTAAAGCTAGTCAAACAAATCATTAATTCATGGGAGAGGGTACTTGTTCTTGACAGTCACCTTATTCAATTGTCTATAATTGATACACATTCTCACATACCCATCCTTCTTTTTCACAAACAGAACTAGAGTACCCCATGGGATACATTAGGCCGAATGAACCCCTTACTCAATATATCTTGAAGTTGATCCTTCAACTTCTTCAATATTGCAGGAGCCATATGGTATGGAGGAATAGATTTGGACTTAGTTCCCGACTCAACATAAATGGCAAAATCAATCTCCCTATTAGGAGGAACTCCTAGAAGATCAGTAGAAAACACTTCCATAAACTCATGAACCATAGGAATAGACTCTATAGAAGGTAAATCAAGACTAGTATCATGAATAAAGGCCAATAGGATAAGAAACCTCTATCAATCGACATTTGAGCCTGAATATATGAGATAACCTTGCTAGGATAGGAACCACACGAACCCTTCCACTCAATCCTCGGTCTACTAGGTATGATTAAAGTAACTATCTTGGCATAACAATCATGAATAACATGATGCAGAGAAAGCCATTCTAGCCCCAGAATAACATCACGGTACACCCAATCTACTACTAAAGGATCTCCTATTGGGTAGAAAAATGGACAGGTACACGTATGTGATCACATAACAAATTAAACCCAACAGAGAAGTATGTAGACACATATGAATAAGTAGAACCAGGATCAAATAATACTGATGTAGGTCGATGACAAACTAGGAAAATAGGTATAATAACTGCATCTAAGGCCTCAGCCTTGGGTCTCCTTGGAAATACATAACAATGAGCTCCCCAATCTCCACCTGTCTAAGTCAAAGCACCCCTCGTACCTCTACCCCAGGTAAGACTACCTCTATCAGATTAAACTCTACAATGACCCTTGGCGTATGGGGCTAGACCTCTAGTTGGAGGTGCTGAATCCCTAACTAAATCTACTGAGTAAGTACGATAAGGCCCTGAATGATTCTGGAATAGACACTAACAAATCATATCACCGACATCTCCATACCAAAAGCAAGACCTCAGAGTGGTCTGTGGTTGTGAAGGACTAGGATCAATGTTATAGCCACCCCAACCTACAAACCTCTAAACTCTAGTTGAATTAGAACCACCTTCTGAAGCTAACCATGATGTATAAACTCCTTGATGCTGAAATGAAATACCCCTACCATAAGAACCTCAACCTCCAAATGAGGCACCAGAGAACTAACCTATTGATCGGTCCATCTTAGGGTCCCCAAACTCTTCTCTCTAATAACTTTGCCTCCTTGGCGGCACTCACCATAGACCGGAAAGAAACCCTCTCTCTATCTACCTAAAGTATTGATTGTATGATTGAATAAGTCAACCTTCTCACGAACCTGTGGACCTTCTCTGTCTCATTTGGGATAATTGCAGTAGCATGTCTAGCTAGCTAGGAAAATCAAATCTCATACTCTACAACTAACATCTCACTTTTTCTCAATGTAACAACCCAAAAATTTTTGAAATCTACTTATGGTTGGCATTCTAGGATGTACTACAAG
>JBCEWC010008732.1:0-19591 GCA_038996855.1 Solanum aculeatissimum | reverse complement strand
AAAATCATGCCCAAGCCTTGGCCTAGCCACTGTCCAACTTCACGGGACAGTGGACGGCCCGTCAAACACCACACGAGTCGTGCAAGGCTTCGTGGGTTTGGACTTAGCTTAGGGTATGTTGCATGCCACCCCAAGATCACTGTGACATCCCACGACACACTAGATGAACCGTGCAAAGTTTCACAGTCCGTGTCCCAGTCCTTGGCCACTTTTCTGAGCCTATCTTCAATGTCTTTCGAATTTCAGACAGTCTCACTGTTTGTGCCTTATCTTCCTCGTAAGAACTCCAAATTAAGTGAAACCACTTGTGTTGCAAAGATAACTCAAAGAGATTCAATTTGATATGTAGTATATCACATGGGTCATCCAACATCAAAAGTTAAGACTGTTTGAATTACGCTGCCAAAACTCTCCCTCAAGGCCACTTACTAGCCCAATTTGCATTCGGCCACTTAAACTCAACCCGTGGCTACCAAAACTCAACCATCGCTTATAGTACATCATAGAGTTCCAACCATAAGAATATTTTGAAAATTTTCGGGTTGTTACATAAGGATACTGCCTCAATAGCCTCTGTGAATGCAGAAGAGGTACCGCAAACACAAGACTCAAGTGACTAGGATTCATGAACGCGGCTCCCATTCCTACCAATATAGAGCTCTAGCTCCCTTGGTTTTCGCAAACGTGGATGTCTCTCCATAAAGGAAAAGGATTATTTCCCTACTGTTGCACCAACTATGTTTCAAAATTTCTCCGTGGTGTTGTGGTCCCATCCGATGTTCATTTTATGCAAACTATGTAACTATACTAATTTTGACGTTTCAGATCCAACGATGAGGTCAAAAATTCCAATTGAGCTCGTTACTATAAAATAAGGGTCTTGTTTCTTTTCGACTAATTTTAATTAGAAGTACTGAGGGGATAAAATGCATCAAAGAGCGCCCACCATCCAATGAAAGGTCATTCTAGGCTAAAGTTAATGTTTTGGAGCTGACCAGGACATCAAAATTTGAATTTGAGCATGTTTACTTAGGTTATTACCAAAAATCACTTTTTAGCTTATTATTGAAGTGATTTTGCAAATTTTATGTTAAACGCATACTGGAACCCTCAAATCTTGGGGCAACCATGCTCCTAGCCTAATTTAGTTGTTTTGAAGCTAATGGACCTATTTAAATTTCACACTGAGGCCATTTATTAGGACTTTACCAGAACACTCATTTTGCAGTTATAATCTTTTGTTTAATTAAACAAACTACACGAATCACAAATGACCCATCCAACACCCACACCAATAGTGCCAACTAGTCAAAAATGGCCCAAGGTCACAATGCACATACTCAAACAACTGAAATAATCATGTAAACGTGCTCAAACATGAATTCTGGTAGCGTGGTTAGATTAGGAACGTCAAATTTATCCTAGAATTACATTTCATTGGATAGAGGGGATTCCTGAATGCTTTTTGACCTTCTTAGTGCTTGTTTTTTAAATTAGATAAAATGAAGTAGGACCCTTATTTTATGATATTGAGCTCTGTTGGAAATTCCAACTACACCGTTGGATCCAAAAATTCAAAATTAATGTGATTACATAGTTGATTTGCATAAATTAGACATCAGATGGGCCAGAAAGACCCCAAGACATTTTGCACATAGCTAGTGCAAATGTAGGGAAACAACCCTCAACAATCGTAGAGGAACATCCATGTTCAAGACATTTTGCACATAGATCTCCATGTTCATGGGGATAGGAGCCATTGTCATGACCCAAGAGTAGGGCCTAGATGTGACATGGCGAAAGAGTACCTGAGATTCCTCGATCAATCCATCTTAGCATCATCACACACATCATTGGTTCGAAAGCGCGTAACATAATAAAAAACACATAAGTTTAAAGGAATCTCGTGCTTTGGACTCAAGCTATGAGGATGTTGTCGGGAATGGGATAAGCATGAATCACATAGCACATAGCAAGTACGTTCTAATGGGCGGGTAAATATGACTCAAGCTATGGGGGCAAGAAGGGTTAGGGACTTTCCATATAAGCACATTCCCATCCAACAAATCAAAATAGCATAAGTGGAAGCATAATCGAAACATAAATAACCATAGAAAAACGTAGATAATCATAGCATCTCAAATAAATACATAGTACAACATAAAATAAAATTCTATAAGTATCTAACAATGCCTCAACAAGAATAAGACGAGAACCTCGACATAGTCCTGGCTCACCCTCAAATCACAAGATAGATAAAATGGAATAAAACATAAGATAGAAGAAGGTGGGTATTGCCCTTGGAGTATAGGGCTCACCACTAACAACAAGTCTGAGATCTCAACTAAGCGTCCAATGGTGGATGAATGTCGTCTCCAGTCCCTACATGGTTAGATCATGTAGACAAAGAGTATAGGTTAGCACATATAATGTACTAAGTATGCGGGCATGCGATGCACATGAACATGAACCTACCATAAAGCTAGATGTCGAGAGCACGTATATGCATAGAAGGAATATATATAACCAAGGGAAAATATCATAACAATATTCCATGAAGTCCATGATGCATGAATGCAACCTACATGTCATAGCGGGGATGTGACCTCAACCGACAACAATAGAGACCAAGCGAGCCTAAAAAGGGGATACATAACAAGTCAATCCCATCTTGGAAAATATCCTATGTTGGCACATGGTTTGATGGAAAGGAGTATGGACCCTTGGAGATAGTCCACCCCGACTCCAATCCCTTGGTACTAAGTCTCATTCCACAAGAATACATATACAAGCTTGCAAAATAGAGATTTCAATACTTCAAGTCAAAGAAATGCAAATTTTTCTACAAGCATAAATCATATTTCAAGTCTTTCCATAATTAGGCTAATAAGCCAAACAAGAGTTTCAAGAATTATATCCACAGACCACTGCATAAGATCAGCTCATTCTAACATAACAATATGGTCTAAGACACCTAAGATGCTCATAGATCCATATCAAGACAAGATGTGATCCCATTCTAGTCAAATCCCATGTCTTACCAAGATCAAGTCAAGTGGATCAAAGCCCATATCAAGAGTTTCATCAAGTCAAGTCTCCATGTTCATGAATGCAAATGCATGAATGATCAATGAATAACATGGAAAATTGATATCAACATTTAAATCATCATAATAAAATAGATTCAAAATTAAATCATAAGGAAATCAACAATTAAAATCTTAATTCATACTACCCATGCTTGAATTGAAGAATTAAAGGGACATGCATAATTGAATCTTGATAAAACCAATGGAATTCAACAAATTAGGGCTTAATTCACTTTAAAATCAATAATTAAATACATCCCATACTTAAATTTAATTAAAACAACAACAAATCTAATGACCCATTTGCAAAGTAAGCTTAATTTCGTAAAAATTGAAGAAGAAGAATTTTGGGTCTTCATGGTTAATTGAACGTTCATAAATCCTATGGAATTCAACAAATTAGGTCTTAATTCACTTTAAAAACAATAATTTAATACAACTTATACTTCAATTTAATCAAAACAACAAGAAATTTAAAGACCCATTTGCAAAGTAAGCTTAATTTCATAAAAATGGAAGAAGAAGAGTTTTGGGTCTTCATTGTTGAAAGGAGAATCATGAATCAATCCCACACACCTTGATAACCAATAATAATGAAGAAGAAATTGAATTGAGAAGAAAAAATCCCTCCTTAAATCCCTAATTGAATTTTCAACCTCAAGACTAGTAGAGAGTATTTAAGGATTTGAATTTGAGAGTTTGAATGATGAATAAGAGTGAGTCAATGATTAAAATCTGATTTAGGGGCTTAGGTTAGGTTTAAAGGTCATAAGATACCATGGGAATGGGTCAAATTATCAAAACAACAACAATAAAATACGGTTTAAAATCTTAACCCGAGGCCCTCATGGATGGTCTCACGGGTCGTGAGCCTCACTGACCCAACCCCGGTAGTCCTTATGAAAATGAGCACAACTTTTTACTCCAAACTCGAAATTGAGTGAAACCGGTTTTTTTGGAATGATAATTGAAAGAGATTCAATTTGATATGTAATGGGCTACGCAGTTCGTCAACGCCCAAACAGACCACTTCACGAACCATTTGATTTCACACGGCCTGTAAAGGGTTAGTTTTTGAAGTGTCTTGGCCAAAATAAGATTTTCAAAGCTAAGTCTCCTATCAAGAGCCACCACAAGCTAGTGAAGTGTCACACGAGCCATGTGGAGTTCATGTGATGGACGTCTTGGTCTAAAACTCCAATTTAAGGCCAAATACTCCTCACATACAAGGCCAAGGACCACCTAAAGGCTTTTCCATGCTTAAAACCAAGTTTTTGGAAGAAATCATCACCCAAGTGCATCCTCACGGACCGTGAGATGTCACACGGTCCGTGAAGGCTACCATGAGAGTGCCTTAGCCTATTTCCAGAAAAGATTATTGTGCTAGCAGTCCTACCAAAAAGGTCATAACTTCTTCATCTGAACTCCGAATCAAGTGAAACCAAGTGCGTTGAAAATATAACTCAAAGAGATTTAATTTGATAGGTAATGGCACTCCCAGTTCTACCTGTGCTAAGATATATGGCCATTTAATGTTAGTACTTCTACAAGACGTCAAGAAAAACTCAATCAATGTGATTTCTTTGAATACGACCATTCAAGGGAGATTCATGAAGATCATTAACCAACCAAAATAAGTTCAAATTAGATCTCAATAAATATTACAAGGTTCTAAAAATTTTGGGTTGCTACATCTATGTTCGTGGAGGCTTGACAACCTGAGCCCCGCATTTGTGGATGCCTTTGAGGCGATGGTCGTATATAAGTTTAGCACTTTGCGAATTAGAGACATAAAACATTAAACAACTATAACATTTTCTTTCTATATCCAAATTAAGTGATTCAAAAGGATAAATTTTATGAAATTTTGTAAGGAATGCCAGTCGAATTACAGTTTTGGCACTTGTTTTAAGGAAAAAATCATTGTTTTTCTATACATATTGTTGAAAATTGCCTTAAAATTAATGTTGTGATATCTCAGTCGTCTCTTATCAAAATTAAGTGTATTTTATTTAGGCTATACTACTTTTCGATACCGACACCATGATATGCATAGATTTTGTAAATTTAACTATATTTTTAAAGAATTTAACTAAAAGCTATTGTAATGAATGTGTTTCCGATAAGAAATGTCATGTTATTTCGGGGCTATTTTTTTGTGTTTCAAGCTATGTTTTGAGCTAAATTTTTGGCTATAGACTCTAGGTGATGTAATAGTCATTTTATAGAGGTTGGACTTGTATTTTAGTTATGGGCCCCATTTTCCCCCTTTTAAAATGCAATTAAAGTATTTTCCCCTCATTTATTAAGATATTATAACAAAAACAGTCATATTTATGTTGTAATTCATGTTTTTTTTTTTATAGAAGATTAGTGGTTAGAGGCAATCAGGAGGGTAAAAGTTCACTTGGATTGATTTAGAACTCATGGATTTGCTTTCTAGATAGGTTAGGCTTTCTTATCACAGGAAGGAATTAAGCGCCCCGGACTAAGCTAAAAAGTAAATGTTGTATGTATATCTCTTAATATGAATACTTGAATAGAGCTTGTATGTTTTAGTTAAGACAGTGATGGATGTGTGGGCCCTGTAGTGGTTGTATTTGACGTATTAGCTAATTATATAGTTGTTGTGGGTTGTGATGGACTTGTTAAGGATAGGATACATACTTATACTACTCTTTTGGATACATATATTTTTTTGATTACTCGTATACCTTTTTGGGAAGTTTAGTACTTAGGAAACATGTTATATCCTAAGGAAGTAATTACAAGTTGTGCTCCTAGTTATATGTAGAGGTTTTGTAGTGTGATCATGCCAATATACCGTACTATTGTCTAACTGGCGATGAGATTATGGTTCAACTTATGCGACTTATACACTATATGTGAATTGGTTTGGCCGTTATCGTATGGGATATTGTTATATCTATCGTATAGTTATCTGCCACTCTATCCTTGGGATCTTTCATACTTACTAGTCGGCCTGTATATTTTTGTCCTTGTTACTTGTTATGTTTGTCAGCTAGTTTGTTCTTGTTGGTCTGGTAGTTAGGATATTGCTAGCTATCTTCTTCTTATAGGCCTAGCCTGAGCTTAAGCCAGTGCTTCCCTAATTTTGTAATGTTCAGGCCCCACATTGTGATAGATACACATAGTTTAAACTTAGAGGAACAGATCTCGGGAGACTAACTAAGCAATGGACTATTTTTATGAGTTAGGACCCTAGTGGCTATCCTTCTGACTTGAGTCTCCGATGGCCATGTCCATCTATCTGAAACCTGAGTGATGCTCCCTAGGTTCGAGTCTCCAGTGACCATGCTCGTGCATTTGAGTCTAAGATTATACCCCAGAAGGTCGAGTCTCAGATGATTGTTCTGAGGTTCATAGTTATTTGATTATTCTTGAGACTCTCGTGACCTAGTTGACTCTTCCTAGGGTGGAGTTCCAGATAATTATTCTTGAGGCTCATATAACCCAATTGATTATTTATGGGGTGGAGATCCCAATTGATTATAAGGCCATTGGCCCTACCCGACTTATGCTTTTTCCAATAACCAGAGGCCAGTTTGAGGAAGGGGTTACACGGTACCCCACTAATAGTTAGGGGCATGAGACCCCATCTGACACTTTATGCTATACTTATTGTGATCTTGTACTATCTGATACTAGTTCCTATAACCTTACTCCTATACACACCTTGATTGTGTGTAGGTGCATCTTCTAGGCTTATGAGGCCCAGTTGACATACAAGCATAGATACTAGGGCCTTACACCCATGTACAACACTATATCTCGATCAGGTGACAGTTGTGATGTGGTTCTATTGGGTTTGGTCAGTTTTCCATAGCTCACTTCTTGGTGCTGCTTATCTAGGTACTTCTAGGGTCACAGACATAGCTGACGCTGGTTTCTCACTTTATGTCAGAATTTCCAATGGAGCTCATTACAAAAAAAGTGGATCCCACTTCTTATTTCACTTTCAGGCCATTTACTATGACTTTATAAGAAACTCATTTTATAGTTTTAATTTTCCATTTAACTCGAAAAACTGTACAATTAACAAATAACCCATCCAGCTCCCACAAAAAAGTGTTAACAAGTCAAAAATAGTCTGGGGTCACTATGCACATGCTTGAACTGCTGAAATAATTATGGAAACAAAAAATGACATGGAGGGTCATTATAACATCCCTCACTAATAGAAATTTCATTTGCGAAAGTAAGGATAAAGGCATACGCATACTTAAAGACTTAAATAAGTTGGGGTGCTGCTCCCGCATATCTGTCTCTAACTCATAATTAGACTCCTCAATCGATCGATGGCGCCAAAAAAAAATTAACAATCAGTGTGGTCATGGAGCGCAACTGTTTGATATCCTTGCCTAAAATAGCTACCCTCTCCTCAACAAATATCAAACGGTAATCTAACTCAACTAAATTATTGTAAAGCACGTGTGACTCGTCTAGAATATAACGGCATAGTATCAATAAATAAAAGACAAGGTGTATAGCAATATATGCTAGAGGTAAGGCTAAATAATATTTAATCGACCCAATTCGCCTAAGGATCTCGCAAGGCCTGATATATCAAGCGCTAAACATACCCCATCGGACGAATTGCATAACCCTTTTTAGGGGTGCTACCCTAAAAAACACCTTGTCACTAACCTAAAACCTAAAAACTCAGCATGTTCGATCGGTATAGCTCTGGTGACCCATCTGAGCTATCCTCAACCTATCTTGAATGACCTAAACCCTAGCTACAACATCTAGTAATAGCTTTGTATTATATAGACCAGGCTTTGTGAGCTCGAACCACCTAACAGGAGTGTTGTACCGTCTGCCACAATGCCTAAAATATGGCCATCTAAATACTAGTGTGGTAGTTGTTATTATAGGCAAACTCAACTAATTGCAGAAACTGATCTTACAGACCGCTAAATGCTAACACATAATCCTATAGCATATCTTCGAGGACCTAAATGGTAAGCTCATACTAGCCATTGATCTGGGAGTGGAATGCTTTATTCAAATCAAATCAAATTCCTAACTTTTGCTGAAAAGCCCTCCAAAAGTTAAAAAATGGACTGTGACCCTCAATCAAATATATTATTTCAACTGTGACCTCAAGCCATTTTTAACTTATTACTACTATTGGTGTAGGTGTTGAATGGGTAGTTTGTGATTTGTATAATTCTTTTAGTTAAACAAATGATTATAACTATAAAATAAATTTTCATATAAAGTCTTTGTAAACGACTTCAGAGTGGAATTCAAATGCTTTCATCAACTTCAAAAAGGACAAATTAGGCGAGGAGCAAGGTTGTCTCAACAATTAGGGGTTCCAATAAGAGTTTAACTAAGAATTTGCAAAATTAGTTCAATAATAAGCTAAAAAGTGGTTTTTGGTAATAACCTAGGTAAACGTGCTCAAAATAAAATTTTAATGGCACAGAATGCTCTAGAACGTCGACTTTAGCCTTAAATGACATTTTGTTAGATGAAGGTGCTAGATGCATTTTGACCCCCATAGTTCTTTTAGTTAAAATTAGCCAAGAAGAAGTGAGACCCTCATTTTATCCTAATGAGCTCCATTAGAAATTTTGACCACACCATTAGATATAAAATATTACAATTATTATGGTTACATAGTTGGTTTAAAATGTACATCAAATGAGCCTGAAACATCCAAAAGAAGTTTTGAACATAGCTAGTGAAACTGCAGGAAAATTACTGCATTCGTGAAAGCTAAGGGAGCCAGAGCTCTCCATTCGCTGGGCTAGGAGCCATGTTTTTGGATGCTTGATAGCTTGAGACCCATGTTTGTGGTGCCCCTTTATCATTCGCATAGGCAATCGAAGCGGTGGCCCTATAAAAGTTTAGCACTTCGCGAATTTAGAGACATAAAACATTAAAAAGCTACATCTTTTGATTTATATTCAACTATTAACCCATTCAAAAGGCCAAACCATATGGAATTTCATAAGAAATGTCGTGGGGACATCAAATTGAAATTTTAGCACATATTTGGAGGTAAAAATTATTTTTTGGTGTATATATTATCATGAATTATCATAAACATTCTATTGTGATATCTTGGTTTTTTTAAAATCAAAATTAAGTGAAATTTGGGTTTAAACTGTACTACTTTTAAAAGCAATGCCATGGTATGTACAAATTTTGTTAATTTAACTATTTTTGAGGAATTTAACTGAAAAGTTATTGTAGTGAATGTGTTTCCAATAAAAAATTTCATGTCATTTTTGGGTTATTTCTTGGTATGATGAGCCTCGTTTTGAGCCTAATTTTTTTCTGTAGACTCAGGGTAATAAAATGGTCATTTTACAGGGACAGGGTTGGTATTTTGGGTGTAGGCCCTATTTTTCTCTATTTTAGTTGAAACTAACCTATTTTTTTCCCGTTTCATAAGATATGATAGCTAAAACATCCATATTTATGTTTTGAAAGCTCAGAAGCGTTAGGAGATGATCAAGAGGGGAAAAGTTTATATGGATTGATCTGGAGCATGGATTCACCATCCCAGTAGGCTAAGTTTTGTTATCCTTTAGATTGAGCTAAAAAGTATGTGTTGTATGTATATCTCTTACTGTGAATCCTTGAATAGAAGATCATGTATTAGTTAAGATTGTGATGGACATGTGAGCCCTGTGGTGGTTGTATTTATCATAATAGTTGATTATGGAGCTTTTATAGGTTGTGATGGACCTGTTAAGGACTGGATACACACTTATACTACTTCTATGGATACGTATGTCAATTTGATTACTCGTATACCTATTTGGGTTATCTAGTACTAGGGAAACATGTTATCCCCTAAGGGAGTGATTACCCGTTCTGCTACTAGTTATGCAGAGAGGCTTTTTAGTATGATCATGTTGATATATCATACAACTATCTACCTAGCAACAAGATTATGGCTCTACTTATGTAACTTAAGCTATACCCTGTATGAATTAGATGGGTCATTGTGGTCTAGGATGTTGTTTCGTGTATCAGAGGGTCATCTTCCACTTTATCATGGGAACCTATCACACTTACCAGTCGTAATATATATTGTGTCCTGGTTACTTGTTATGTTTGTCAGCTAGTTCTTTGTTATTTCTTCGATACTTGGGATACTGCTAGATATCTGCTTCCTACGGACCTTAGCCAGAGCTTAAGCAAGTACTGCCTTCGCTTTACATATTTTAGGCCCCACATTGTGACAAATACATATAGTTTGTCCTGAGAGGTACAGATCTCAAGAGACCAGCCGAGCAGTGGACTAATTTTATGACTTTGGCCCTGAGTGGAAATCCTCGCTACTTAAGTCTCTGATGGCCACATTCGTGTGTCTAAGAATTAGAGATGCTCCCTCGGCCTGAGTCTTTAGTGACCATGTCGATGTCTTCGAGTCCTAGTTTACTCCCCTAAAGTCCAACTCTTAGATGATTATTCAAAGGTTCGTGATTTAATTGATTATTCCTAGGACTCCCATGACCTAGTTGACTCTTCCAAGGGTAGAGGTTAAGATGATTATTCTTGAGTCTGCCATGGCCCACTTTATTATTCCTAGGGTAGAGTTCCTAGTTTATTATCAGACCACTAGCCCAAGCTGACTTATGTTTTTTTCCCCATTTGGAGGCTAATCTAAGGAAAGAGGTAAGTAATACCTCAAGTGATCGATAGGGTTGTGGGACCCCATGCGATACTACATCGTATACTAGTTGTGATCTTGAACCGTTTGTTACTACTTACTATATACCTATACCTATACACACCCTTATTGTGCGTGAATGTACCTTTGGTCTTATGAGGGTCCAGTTAACACACAAGCATAAACACTAGGTCTTTACACCCATGTACAATATTATACCCCTTTGTAAGGACCCAAAATTTGGAAAAATAAACCTTGTCAATGTAATGTGCACTAATGTTGACTAATTTTAGGTTGTTTATGATCATCATGAGTCTCCCATATATCCATGTTCAAAAGGATTTCACTGGTTAGGCTTTTAATAAGAACCGTTGGAAGGGTCATATTTTACTAGTCATATCTCTTAGAACAACAAAAACTTGGTGGTCTATGATTTACCAAATTGAAGTTCTTTGAGTTATCTTTCACATGCATCTAGTTTTGCTTAACTTTGAGATAGGATCTAGAAGTTATGCTCGTTTCCATAAAGTCATTTGTCCAGGGATTGTTTTTGGAATTTTTTCTAAGGCAAGGCACCATGAGATGCCAAACGAGTCATGTGCCACTAGACTATCTGTGAGGAGGTCTTTGTTGACCTCCCACGAATCATGGTGAGGTGCTTCGTTAATGTCTATTCCTATGGAATAATTCTATGTGTAAGGTTATCGTTCTAAAGCTAGTGTCACTTAGATGGATAACTTCATGACCCGTTCCCTCGTTGGTGGTTCATGAGGCATTCAATAAGTGTCATCCTTGTTTGTATTTTGACCTAGGCCAACACCACAAACCAATGCACGGTCCGTGTACCCCTCCGCGAGCCGTGAGGCTCTTTGACGAGCCACCTGGACTCATTTTAAATTCAACTTCATTAATGGTTTATTTGTAATTTGTGTGATTTCCTAAGGTCACTTTAGACTTATTAAGCCTTCCTTAACATCTGAAATAACATATACTCCTTTATTCCTATTCAAATTCATTTTAAATACTTAGATTATTCATAACTCTCTTCTAAGAACTCCTCTCAAGTGAGCCTTTGAAGATTAGGTTGGAGCTTAAGGAAAGGTCTTCTTCTTCAATCAATTAATTCTTCATCCTTCTTGGTTATCTAAGGTATGTGGTATTGATTTATTGTTTTCTTTCAACCATGAAGAGCCCAAAACTCTTTTACCCCTTGAATTTATGAAATTGAGCTTACTTTAAACATGGGTCTTTCAAATTGTTGTTTATTTGATTCAATCGAGAAATGGGCTATGTTTAATTGATGTTTCTAAAAGTTTTTTAAGCCCTAATATGTTGAATTGTCTTGATATTATGAAGGTTTGAATATGCATGTCCCCTTTAAAGGTTGATTTAAACATGGATAATCTAAATTGTGATTTAAATATGTATTTAATTGAATTTCATATTATATTATGGATTTAAGTTTGAATCACTATTTCTCATTCTATTCTTTCATCATTCATGGAACATGCATACATGAGCATTGGTTTTCATGAAGATTATAAAGTGGGTGAGGCCCAATTATGTTTACAAATGTGATTTTGATAAGAATATGGTTATGAAAAGAATGTGTTCACATAAATGTCTATGTTTTTTTTTATCTTTGAGCAATTATGGGTGTTTACACCAATATGTTTAAGTTTTGATGAGATATTCCCATGCATGGATTATGGCGTGGAAGGGTAATTTGGCTTTTTAACCCAAGTATGATATGAATTGAAATGTGTTTGGGTTTTAAGCCTAAGTATGCATTGTTATGATTCGAAAAGTCTTATACCTCTTTTGAAAGCACGTATATGTATATATGTATTCCCGTGGGATGATGATTTAGCACCGAATGGAATTGGAGTAGTAAGTTGGCTATCCCCAAGGGTCTTACTCCTTTCTCTAGAACTACTTGCCAGCGTAGGACCCCTTTGTATGGGATGATTATGATATGATATGATTTGGAAATCCTTTTGAAATGACCAGGTCTTAAGGAAGGTGGTCATCACACCGAATGATCTGGTCATAAAATATGGTGTATATTACCTTTGGCAAGTAGTCTACTCTCATCTGCTGGAGGCTTTCATCGGGAGAACTCATGTAATAGCTCGCATGGGTTTGAGATGTTGGTTAAGGCCACATCCCTGCTAAGTATAAAGTATTTTTGCATTGCATGCATCATGGAGTTTATGGCATTTGATATAATACTCTTCCTTGTATATATAAACTCCTTTTTATATATGTTTCTTTATCATCTGACATTAAATGCAAGTTTAATGAGTTCATACGCATGTGCATTCCTACATACATAGTACATTCAATGTATTGGTGAATACTCTTTTGCCCACATGATCTAACCAATTAGGGATCAGAGACTATCATCTTCCACCTCTTGATAACTAGCTTGTTTGACAAAGAGTTTTTCGCAGTGAGTCCAATCATCCAAGGACAACCAACCTTCTATCATCCTATTATGTTATGATATTTATGTCTTTACTTTGAGGTTTAGCCCGAGATTTGTCTTGGCTATCAACCTATTCTAGACTTGAGGGACTGTTGGACATCTTGTAGTCTTTCGTACGATTTTTCTATGTGTATTTTGAGATGCTATGATCATGTACTATGTATGGATGATATGACTGTGGGATATGAGACAATGTGGGGACTCCTTACCCTTCCTTTAGTTTTATGTGCTATGTGCTATGTGAATCCATGACAATCATTATCCCTATGATATCCCCATAGAATGAGTCATATTTACTCGCCTCATAGAACTATGTGTTAAATGTATATTTATGTTCTTCCAAACTAATGATGTGTGAATGTATGTTATGATGCTGGTTTGGGGACTCTCAAGTTCTTATTCGCCGTGTCATTCCTAGTCCCTAGTCCTAGGTCGTGATAACCTCGACCTCATGACAGTTGTGATGTGGTATTGTTAGGTTTGGTGAGTTGTTTTTGTGGTTCACCTCTTCGTCCTACTCAGCTAGGTACTCCTAGGGCCGCAGATAGAGTTAACACTAGCTTCTTTGTTTCTATCAGGCGGTACTACTGCACACTACCTGGGTTTGTTCGGTTGGGGATCGGGGGTTATACAGATATGCTACTTATTGCCTGGGTTAAGACTACCACTGTTACAGATTTTTACTATACTTGACTAGTCAATATTTACTACATTTCACTCAATCGGTTTATGATGCCTACTAGGTACCTTCCACCAGTACTCACCCTTACTTTTCTGCATTTTCTTGTGGTGTAGGTCCAAGCACGAGCCATGACCATTGATTTAGGAGCATGTGTATGGTTTAAGAGACTTTTGTGAAAATCGATAGTTTGGACATTCTACAGTCTCCTTCTTTTTATTTGGTCATCGTTTATGTCCAGACATTGGACTTGTACATTATAGTTTTTGCTTGTTTATGTAAGATGTTATTATTATATTTATGTCTATGTATATTTGTAAGTCTTTATTTTATGTCTGTAGTAGCTCTGTACAGGTGACATCTAGGTTTTAGGTAGAATGTATCTTTGGGTTTTATTGTTGTTGCTAGCCATCATTATATTGTTAGTTGCTAGAATAGGTACCACGGGTTCTGGGTTGGCTTGCCTATAAGTGGGATCTAACAGGCGCCATCATGAGCTAAAAAGTCTAGTCACAAGTTTGTATCTAACCCTTAGATTCACTAATCTCATCTATATAGAGCAACCATCTAGTAAAGTCCTATAAACGGGTATGGGGATATTTGTATCTTATCTTTAGGAGGCTACGAGATGCTTAGGGACCCCCACCCTTCATTGTTGATTTTGTTCGTGTAGTATTATCAATTATCTATCGGCTTCTTAGAATCTAATTGTTCATTTTTTGTAGATATATCATGTGGACGTTATTTTGTGGGTTTTGGTAGGGTTATGCCATCAATCCTTGATAAGAAGAAGCCTCTGAATCCTATTGGTCAGAGACAGAATGACCCTGCTCTCCCATAGCCGGAGGTATTAGTTTCCCCATAGACCACAACCACCTTTGTGATTACACTTGAGAAAATAGTGCTTATTAGATAGTTGTTAAAGGCACTTGGTGGCATACAATAGGGCCCTACACCAGCTCTAATCCTTCCATCACTGGCCTTAGAAAAGCATGCTTCTCCAAAGGCTCTGGTAGCATAACCAGAGAGAGCCATACCTTTTCAAGAACAATGATTGCTTAGGTACTTTCTGAGATTGACTCCACTAAGGCATTCAAGGACTGTTAGAGAGGATGCTCACGAGTTCTTGACAGCTTGTATGGAGCAGTTGTAGGCTTTAAGGTTACTAGAGTCCAAAGGGACAAAGTTTATGGCCTACAAGTTAGACAGGCTGACCAGACAGTGGTGGTAGACCTTCAGGGATACCTAACTAGCCGATGCATCACCTATGACTTGGAAAGATTTCCCTGAGGAATTCATGACCATATTTATTCCTGGAAGCCTCATGGATAGGCTTTATGATTAGTTTGTGTTGCTGGAGTAGGGTTCGATAATGGTGACTCAGTATGAGACAAAATTCCAAGAGCTCTCTAGGTATGCCACAACTATTCTACCAAAAGAGGAGGAGAAAATCCATTGTTTTATGATAGTTTGAGACCACAGATAAGGATTGGTACACATTCATTAGTAAATTCAAGTTGATCTTATAAAGATATTGTGGATCACTCTTGTGATACATTGTGAGGCCGAAGGGGGAAGTGAAAAATATGCTCAGCGTAAGGACAATTTTAGTAGATCCCAATCTCATTTCAGTACGCAGAGCAACAGACCACCTATGAGATTTTAGCAGGATCAATCCAACCGATCGTATCAAGAATTTTCACAAACTTCTGAGGGTAGATATTAGAGTCCAGATACTTCCAATCAGGGTAGTTCTTCCTATCCTCCAAGACATGGACAGAGAGGTAGTGATACTGCTACATCAAGGAAAGCTGGGTCATCTAGTACTTGCGGCAAGATTCCAAGGCTTTTAGATTAGGTTAGTATGGATAAGACAGTGTGGATCGAGTTGCTCAGGGTTATTTTTATTTTGGGGAACTAGATCATTGGTATAGAGATTGTCTTGGGCATAGGGCCGCAAATACAGCCCAACGCTAGCCAAATCAGCTCATTTAGCCATAGTTAGAGGTAGAGGGTAGGATCGAAGTCATAGAGGCAACCAATATAATCCCCATAATAATCACCAAAGTCTTCAAAAGAGTTTTGGGAGGCTCATTAGAGGTGGAAGGACTAGTGGCAGAGGCAATACCAGTGGTGGAAACTATCACGTCTATTTTTAAGTAGCTCTTGCACGGGCAAGGATTCAGACGAGGCTATTATAGGTATTATTACTATGTGCTCCAACATGACTTCAGCTTTATCTGATTTGGGTTATACATTTTCGTATGTCTTGGTTTAGTGGCAAAGGCTTCCCACTTGGTGTGAGTCTCAATCCTCTATCAACCTGGGTTCGCATGTTGACCCTAGTGGGGGATTCATTAGTAGTGGATCAGGTGTACAAGGCATGTATGGTTACTCTTCAAGGGTTTGATACTTTGTTAGACTTGATATTGGTAGATATAGTTGACTTTGACATTATTCTGAGTATTGGATAGTTATCTCCACATCATATTGTATTAGATATTTATTCCAAGACTATTACCTTAGTTATACTGGAGATGTCTCTAGTGGTGTAGCAAGGTTCTGTTAGTCGTGCACCAACTGGTACTATTTCATATATTTAGGCACAAAGGTTGATATCTACCAATTGCTTGGTATATTCGGTCTATTTTCGTGATATAATAGTTGAGGCTTTTACCGTAGAGTTAGTACCCGTAGTGTTTCAGTTTTTTAGATGTATTTTCTGTTGATTTTCTTGGGTTGTAGCCAAAGAGGGATGTCAACTTTTCTATAGAGGTTGAGTCAAGCACTAAGCTCATATTTATTCTATCGTATTGAATTGGTCATGTAGAGCTTAAGGAGCTCAGTACTCAACTTCAAGGTTTGTTGGACTTGGGTTTTATTTGGTTGAGTGTGTCTCCCCGGGGAGCCCCTATTTTGTTTGTAAAAAAGAAAGACAGGAATCTATGGATGGGCATTGATTATATATAGTTGAATAGGGCGATGGTAAAGAACTATTATCCTCTGCCTTGCATTGATGATATTTTTGATAAGTTATAGAGGGTAATGATAATCTCTTGATTGATGTTAGGTTATCACCAGTTCAGGATCCAGACGGAGGACGTTTTAAAGACTATTTTCCAAATGTATTATGGCCATTACGAGTTTTTTGTTATGACTTTTGGGCTGACTAATGTCCCTATTGCATTTATGGATTTGATGACCCGTGTGTTCCAACCATATTTGGACTCTTTTTTCATGGTTTTCATTATGATATTATAGTATACTCACAGAGCTGAGAGCAGCATGCCCAACATCTTCGTATTGTTCTATAAACACTCAGAGATCACAGGTTATACGCTAAATTTTATAAGTGAGTGTTCTGACTCGAGTTTGTGACTTTCCTAGGACATATAGTTTCCAAAGAGGGTATTATGGTAGATTTGAAAAAGATTGAGGCAATTCGAGGTTGTCCTATGCCTACTTCGGCGACAGGAGTTAGGAGTTTTGTCAGATTAGCAAGGAATTATAGATGGTTTGTCAAGGGGTTCTCCACTATTGTCGCTCCATTATCTCGTTTGACTTGCCAGGGGGTGATGTTTGTCTGGTCTAAGGAGTGTGAGGCTAGCTTTTTTATGTTTAAAGAGTTTTTCACTACTACTCCTATTTTGACCCTCCCAGCTGAGGGTGAGAGCTTTACTGTGTATTGTTATGCTTGTTATGTTAGTTTAGGTTGTGTGTTGATGTAGAGTGGTTGAGTTATTACTTATGCTTCACAACAATTGAGGGTCCATGAGTGTAACTGCACTACTCAAGATCTAGAGTTAGCGGTGGTAGTGTTTGAGCTCCAAATTCGAAGGCATTACTTATGTGACATTCATTGTGATATATATACAGATAACCAGAGTTTGCAGTACATTCTAACTCAGAGGGTATGAATTCCAAGCAGAGGTGATGGATTAAGCTATTGAATGACCATGATCTTTCTATCCTCTATCATCTGGGCAATGAGAACGTGCTAACAAACGCCTTGAGTTGGAAGTCAATGAGTGTGGGTAGCCTAACATACTTATCTACTATGGAGCGACCTTTAGCCTTGCATATTCAGTCCTTAGCTAATAGGTTAGTCAAGTTGGATATTTTGGACGCCAATTAGGTATTAGCCTTTATTAGGGCTCAGATTCGTGCTAGACAATTTAAGGATGAGACACTAGTGGGCTTCAGAGAAGACGTTATTTAGGGGTATGGCCATCCAATAACAGTACAACACCGTCTACAATACAACGCCTCAAATAGGGCCATCTGAATAATGATGTGGTAGCTATTATTATAGGCGAACTCAGCTAATGGTAGAAATTGATCCTACTGACCCCCAAACTCTAATATAGATCCCCGCAGCATATCCTTGAGGACTTGAATAGTACGCTCAGATAAGCCACCGGTCTGGGGATGGAATATTGCATTTCAAATAAACCCAGGTTCCCAAATCTTGCTGAAAATTCCTCCTGAATCTAGAGGTGAACTGTGAACCTTGATTAGAGATGGTACACACTGGTACCCCATGCAATTGGAGTCTCTCCTGTATATAGATACGAGCCAACCGCTCACCACTGAAAGTAGAAAGGACGGGGAGAAAATGTTCCATCTTAGTCAATTAGTCTACTATCACCCAGATACTATCGAAACCTCTGAAGTGTAAGGATGGCCTACCACAAAATCCATAGTGACTCGCTCTCACTTCCACTCGGGAATGGGTAGTCTCTAGAGTGTCCCACCAGGCCTCTGATGCTCGGCGTTTATCTGCTGACAACTAAGTGTAACAACCTAAATTTTTTTTAACTTCATAATGGTTGGTCAAGGTTAGTGTTGCAATCTTCATGTTTGAGTTTTGGTAGTCATCGGTTTTATTTAAGTGGTCGGATTCAAAGGAATTATTTTGGAGGAAAGTTGTAAGGCTGGTTAGGAAGCATGGAATTTGAAGAGCCATATCTCTTGGTATGAGGTGAACTGTGTAAGATATTATATATAAAATTGAAGCTCTTTGAGTTATCTTTGTAACGTAAATATTTTCACTCGAATCGGAGTTTTGAGGTTAAAGTTATGGCTTTTACAGTGAGACTTCCAGTATTCATAAGTATGCTGGAAAAAGGATTCGGATTGGAGTCGAAGTGAGGGACCACAGACAATTTGGAGGTTCACGGTCTGTGGTATGTCCCGTGGGTTGTTCAAGTGAGCTTCCTTGAAGTTTTGACCAAGACCCGAACAAAGTGGAATTCCACAGACAAGTTCACTGCCCGTGTGAGCCTTCATGGTCCGTGAAGGGTTTTCGTGAAATGTTCCAATGAATTTGTCAAGGCTCAAGGCTGGACTCTGGATAAAGTGATGCTCCACAGACCAGTACATGGTCCGTGTGTAGCTACACGGTCTGTGAGACCCCCCGTGAGTTGATCCAGAAAGTCCCCTGAGATTTCAATCCAAAGTCGAGACCAAGTGTGGTCTCAGGGACAGGTTCATGGTTCGTTAACAAGTACACGACCCCTGGGCATCCTTTCATAAGGCCTTGTTTAGTGATCCTATCCGTTTCATTAATGGTTAATTCATAATGTGGTTTAATACCATACACCTTTTAGCCTTTCTAAAGTCTCCTAAAGCCCCCAAATCAAACCCTAATCCCCTTTTATTCATTCTAACACTCTTCA
>JBCEWC010008731.1:0-19591 GCA_038996855.1 Solanum aculeatissimum | reverse complement strand
GAGCAATTTATAGGAAAAGTATAATACATGTAGTGCACAATGCACTTTCATAGTGATGCACTAAGATGTGTTAAGTGTTCCACTAGGAGCATAAACAATAATATATATATAACATATTTTTAATATTTACTCAATTAATTTTTTTTTTTTAAAATTCTTTCCATTTCACCTACAAGGCTACGAGTATCATTAACATTTCAATACATTCCTCCAAAAGGAAAAGCAAATAGCCAAATTCGTTTCGAAGGCCAAACGTAACCCCATAGCCGCAGACTCTTGAGTTCAAGCAGTGAATCCAGTGATTCCCAAATTTATTTTCCTGGTAAGTTAATTTAATGTTATGCAAACCCCAATGCACAAACATACCCAAAATTTGATTTTTGCTTGCTAATCTAGAGCTCATTGATTGTTTAAAATCATGTTTCTTTTTGTTTCCATTATAAAGAATTGACTTCTCTTTGTTTCCTACAGTGAATATGTATCAAAAATAATTTTTTTGGGTGTAATTTTTCTCTATTTAGTAGGTGAAATAGATTAATCCACTAGAACAGTCTGCTACAATATAAAAAAGATTGGGTTTTTATAATGTAATTGGTACTTTTATCCATCAGTGTCATTTCATTAGTAGTTTATTGAGTGTTTTAGTTTCAATATTTGATTTCAGATAATGGGTAATTCTTCATTTGTTTAGTGTTTGGTTACTTTGAGTTGTGGAAAATCGGGGAATCTTAGTTGATCAACTACTGAAATTTTTACCTTGTTGGCGAGCGAGGGTTCAATTACCCACCTTGTAATACCCTCCAAAATTTTCCCTTTCCTTTATCCCCAATTTAAAAAGAAAGAAGAAGAAGTTGTGGAAAGTCATTTATATCCGATATAGCATATACAAACTCTTAGTCTCAGTGATGTTAATTCTGGTACTGGTGGTTTGATGTATGGCCTAATTGATGGTATATTTGATCCAACAGGATGGCGGTTGTGGAGCCTTCCTCATTGGATATTTTAGTGAGAGGGCCAGAAGGTTTTTTAATTTGGAATGGACCTCCTTTCCCGAGCGGTGAACCTAGTGTCAAGCTGGATAGGGTTCCTTGTACCAGTGCAAAGTTCAGCGATGATGGGTCCAAACTTATGGTTACAAAATCAGACTCTATAATCAGCATCTTTGATTGCAAAACCCTGAGAGAGATTAGGTCCTTTGATGTCCCAAATCTTCTTGCAGCTGTCATATCTCCTTGTGGGACATATCTTCAAACCTTCCAGAAATGTTCATCTCCTCAGCATAAGAACGTAGTCTTGTGGAAGATAGAAAATGGTGAATCTGTTTATCAACTCTTCCAGAAAAATATGACCAAAGCTACATGGTAATTTTTCTTGTGCTTTGGCTGTCAATGTGGAAATTGATGCTCATAAGTTTGTAGTATTTTATTCATTCGGACTTTGCTTTCTTCAGGCCTTCAGTACGATTTAGCTCTGACGAAGCTGTTGCATGTCGATTGGCAACAAACGAGATCCAATTTTTTGATCCTCGGGATTTCTCTAAGGGATTCGTTAATCGACTTCGAGTTCCTGGGGTTGCTGCATTGGAGCTTTCTAAGGCCCCTGGATCATATGTGGCTGCATTTGTACCAGAATCCAAGGTTTATTTTGCAGTTCATGAAGTGAATTGTTGGATACTCATTAATTATCAATTTAAAACATCCATGTATTCATTCCTCTTGACTGATAAATGCACATTTCGATATGCTTTTTGACTCTTTAAACAATTCATATTTTGCTTGTTGTTGGACAACTTGACACAACCGAAGTTGAGCGCGACTGTGAAGTCTCATTGAAGTACATCCCATCTTAAATTTTTTCTATAAATTCGAAAAGCTTTTCTCCAGAAGAAGTACGAACTGCTCCTTAATGTAATAAAAGATACACTTGGAGTCTTTGGGAACAAATGACAAGCTTTCATAATGAACCCTTTATGAGAGGCACATAGTAAACCAGATACCCATGAGCTGCCTTGCAGGTTTTAAAGTTGTGTTTCTGGACAGCACAGTACATCATTTTGTTGTAGTGAAACTGCTACTGGAGAGTAGTCAGCTAAGTGAATCTAAGAAATTGTCCTGAATATTTTGGAATTCTTTTTGCAATAGTAATGCCCGAAAACCAATATAAAAGGACAGGAGTAATTGAAGAGTAAAATACTTCCATAGTTTCATCACTTTCGTGCAATCAGATTACCACACAACATAAGATTCTGCTAGTGTCCCGTGCTTGGGCTGCCAGTTCTCAGGGTTCCTAATTAACCTTTTGGAATTAATTTATGCAGGGAATGCCAGCCAGTGTTCAGATATATGCTTGTGAAAAGGATTTACAAAATCAAGCTGTTGCTCGGCGTAGCTTCTTCCGGTGCTCAACTGTGCAATTGAGCTGGAACTCTGGTTCTACAGGGCTCCTAGTGGTGGTTCAATCAGATGTTGATAAAACAAACCAAAGCTACTATGGAGAATCAAAGTTGAACTACTTGACTACTGATGGGGCCCATGAAGGGCTTGTGCCTCTCCGTATGTTCTGTCATTTTCTTATTCTTCAGCAAAAGTCACGCGTTGAATGAGTGAATTTGCAATTTAGTGATCCTTGGTATGTTGCAGGTAAAGAAGGCCCTATTCATGATGTTCAATGGTCCTATTCGGGCAAAGAATTTGCAGTTGTTTATGGATGTATCCTTTACTAAACCCCAATCTCAAGGCTTGTGAAATTATTATCAAGAAATGAAAAGAAAACCTAAGAGAAAAGGAAAAAGAGAAGATTGTGAAAAGCGTCCATGTAAATATAACACATTATTCTGAAGGGGACCTTTGGAGCAACGATAAAGTTATCTCTTTGTGATCTGTAGGTCATGGATTTGAGCCGTGGAAGTAGCCACTAATGATTGCATTAGGTTAGACTATCTACATCACACTCCTTTGGGGTGCGGCCCTTCCCCGAACCTTGTTAATGTAGGATGCTTTATGCACTGGGCTGCCCAATCATGAAAAAACATACAAGTTTTAGACTTATTGTAAGAAACGTTTCAAAGTTTGAAATTGGATGCAACTTATTTCTAAACAAGTTAAAAGTTTTAATGTACTAGTTGTCAAAGCTTAGAGCTTGGTTCTTTCATTATTATCTCATTTGTGGTTCCTGGTGTTCCATCTTTTTTAAAAATTATTCCTTGTAAAACCTTCTTTCTCAGTTAAGAGAAATGCAGAATTAAAAAAGCGAGATAACTGTTAAATGGTGGAGGACATCTAGCATGCATATTTTTGTTGTTCTTTAACTACAACGGAGGTCCAAAGTCCAAGGTCAAGTGCATTCGATCACTTGGCTTTTATATACTCAACAAACATGTGCTCAGTTGATTGATAGGGTCTAAATTTTTTTTCTATCAAAGGAGCTCTTATTTCCTTCCTCGAGCGTGGTTGTTCAAGATTAATTTGCAGCTGGTACCTGCCTCCAAAGGGGTGGCATAGCGGTCAGAGCTAGATGAATTCTTCCCATCTGCCTAACCCTTGGTGGGTAGGGTCACTTGGCACCTATGCTGTGTCAGAAGTAGTAATAAAGTGTGCAAGATAGCCTCGACGCTACCATAAAAACAGAAAAATTTGCAGCTAGTATTCCTATGTTTTCTGTTGAATCTATTGTTTCATATATTTTCTGGATGTTGCTGTTATTCCTTAAATCACTTAGTTATGCCTGCTATGGCCACGGTTTTTGACAAGAAGTGCAATCCTCTACTTGAGCTTGGAACAGGCCCGTACAACACAATCAGATGGAATCCGTTGGGAAACTGTATCCTTTACTTAGTAAAGAAATTATTTTCCTAATTTATCTTAATTGATTTTAGTTGGTCACTGGAAAAAAAAAAAACGTACAAGGGATCATTCAACCTACTAGTTTATTTCCACAATTTACAGATACTGCTTTTGTTTGCCTTAATCCTTGTTCTACAGTTATATGCTTGGCAGGCTTTGGTAACTTACCAGGAGACATGGTATGCTTATTTAGATGATTGTCCTACGGAAAAGTCAGAAATGTCCATAATTCTTATATCTGTGTCAAATTTCATGCCTTGCTATTGCTTATCCAAATAGAAGACTTTTGAGTTTTGACAAATAGGATAAATATGTCAAAGCAGCAATGTTGCACTTACTACCAACAATTTAATGAGAGATGGAAAAAGTTGGACGTGCCCTCTCGAGCTTTATTTCTTCTAATAAAAAATCAGATTTTGTATCAAGTGGTGCCACAAGTCATGTGAATTAAGAGTAAATCAGTAAAATAGGAATGTTAAATGGATAGTTCCAAATATGGGAAGGTGTCAATCTCTTCGAGATAGACTTGAAAGGAATGAATATCACTAAAATATTATTGAGGAAGTAGAATACTTAGATTTAAGTGCTGAATAGAACACAAATTGATCAGTCACAGGAAGCATGTCAACCTCTTAATCATGCTAAAGCTTATTGTCTTACCAAATCATGCTCGAGGAGACACTTTAGTACATGTAGTGATCAACACAATCAGTGTATAAGACCATTTGGTTCTTCCAAGCAACAAAACACATTGAAATTTATTAGATAGTTAAGTGTAGATGGTGTTCGATAGTTAAGCGTAAACATTGCATCTAATAATAAAATCCCTCCATCCTATTTTATGTTATGGTGATTGACCTGATACGAAGTTTAAGACAATATGCAAGACTTTTGAAAATTGTGGTATAAAACAAGCCATAGACATTTATATGGTTGTACATCACCTTATTATGTGTAGTATGAGAAGTTTAAGGTTGAATTGTTTATAAATGTAGAAAAGCGTCATTCATTTTGAGATGGACTGAAATGGAAAGCGTGCCACATAAAATGGGACATAGGGAGTATTTAATTATATTGTATCAGGTGGGTAATAGTAATACAACTGTGTACGTGGTACAATACCTCTATAAAGGGTTTCACATGTGAGTCATTGTTCTTTGCTCATTGTCTCAATCTTTTATACTTGTTTCTGCTATATCTCATATGACATCAAATTTTTGTTAGAAATTACTTTGCATTTGCCAACGATGTCTGAGATAATAAAATATCATTTGTCACATATATTTCTCAAACTGTCTCATTTGCCTAAGCCTTTTTCTGCTCTTGTAAACGTTATTCATCAACCAACTCTACCACAAAACTAGGAATATTTCAGCAGACAAAATTTGAGAAGCCATGTCTCGAGGTGAGGTCCTGCACGACTATGGGGAGATCCACTCCATAAGCTCAGTGCATGAAACCTATTTATAGAATCATGTGAATTTCTAGCTTTCATGGGGTTTGATTCTCCATTCCAAACCTAACCAATTTTGAGCACTTAAACCAGTGTTGTGAAAGGCAATCGCCTTGTCGTCGATGGCGAGAGGTGAGGCGACCCTTCATCGCATTTTAGCTTTGTGTCGAGGCAATCTTCAAAAGGCGACGCCATAGCGACAATGGTGAGAAAACCGTCGCCTTTTGTATTTTTTTTTAAAAAGGCAACCAATTTAGGGTGTTTTAAAAGTTAAAAGGTAATTTTAGGGTTTTCTTTCGAAATTTGCACAGTTGCACTCTTAGACTTAGATTGCAACTCCAACCAAAAGACCCGACTAGACTTCTCCAACGACCAACCAAACTTTTTCGGAGACTCCAAAGTCCAACAAATATGTATTTCTTCCTTTCTTCCTCTGATTTCATCTTCCTGTGTTTCTTTTTCCTCCTCCCACAAATTTCAGAGTTACTTCTACCTCTGTTTTTTTCCTAACTATTTTGACTTTTGTTTTTTTTTCTCCTTCAAGTTTTAGGCTTTTAGTATCTACTATCTATTTTCAGTTTTTGAATTGAAATACTTGCTAATATGTTATTGAGATTGAGATTTTGATTATTTATATATGCAATGATATATTTTAATTTTTTGGTATTAATTGACGCCGTACTTCAAAAAGGCGAGCGGCGCCTTGTTGCGTGGTAGACCCTTGTCGCCTTTCGTCGTCTAAACACTCACCTGAACCGTAGTTCTGTGAAGCTCAAACAAGTCTCTGGCTTCCTTTTTCACTCATTGGAGATTTAGTCTAATATTCTGACTCACTGGGTTTTGACTAGTTTGTTACAACAGCGTCTTTTGCTGACAAAGATATTACTGTACTTCCACTTTAATAAGATTATCCTGCACCATAAGGCTCAATAATAAACGGCGACGATCTCTGGTGATTTTTCAATTGTTCTCTGGTTTAGTGAGTTCTCTCAGCAAATATAACAAAAAGATATGTTCAAAAGTCAAAGATCTCATTCTGTCAGCTTTTTGGATTAATTTTCCTGCAAGTTCAATCCCTTCTGTATGTTCATCAGTTTCCCAACCTTTTCCTTAGATTTGGCATCCTTCAATTAAGTCATGTGAATTTGAGAATTTTGGTCAAAATAAAATATGGTGATTTATGTGGCATACAAGGGTATGGTGGTTAGTGACATGAGTGCAAAACTTGGAGAGCAGGGTTCAAATCTTAGCAGAAACAATAAACACTAGGTGATGTTTTCTCTTCTACCTAAGCATTGGTGGTAGAATTATCCGGTACTATGCTGGTGAGTGGTAGCAGTTAACTGGCGGAATAGTCGAGGTTTGCGCAAGCTAGTCAAGATACCATCACTATCCAAAAAACTTTATAGATATGGCTATTTATGGGGTTTGATGGTTTCTTTTATCTGATTACAAAATGAGTTTCTTTAGTGTATGGCACTTAAATAGTCGTCTAACACTTGCAATTACAGTTGTTCAAATTGGCAAACCATTACCTATGTCCCTTAGTCCTCTATTCTTGTTTTATGCATTGTTTGCTCAACAGCTTCCTGTCATATATGTGGTAATTAACCACTCCTTTTTATTATTCCTTTTTCTCATTCATTTTCTTTCTTTAGTTGCATTGGCCAATGAATTCTAATCCATGACAATTGGAACAGTCCAAGCTACCCTTTCCTACTTGAATTTAAAGTCAATTCCTTATGCTCACTGTTGTCCTTATAATCACATTTATTAATTAGCCACTTATCTTCAATACTTAATTATCTACCTTATTTGCGTTAAACCATCTACCTGATTGTTTGTCAGTGTTTATTGGATACGTGTACAAGTATTTGGTACAAGTAGCAGTAGGTTTTGCTAAATCATATTATAGTTTGAATCTTTGTTGCTCGGACTCTTCAAAAATGTCGACGGGTGCGTGTCAGATCCTCCAAAAATAGTGTATTTTTTCAAGGATCCGACATGGGTACAACAATATTTTTGGAGAGTCCGAGAAACTTAGGTTTGAATGATCGGCAGAAAATATCCATATTCATATTACACCTGTTCAACATGGGTACATCTAGACAATGAAAACGATTGCAAGTACAACCTAGTGATTAACATGGTGGATTGTTTTCTGATGCTATTTCAAAGTTACCTCTATTTCCTAGTTGACCAACTACAACAACATGCTCAATATAGTCCCACAAGTGGGTTCTGAGGAGGATAGAGTGTATGCAAACCTTATCCCTACCTCAATAGGTAGAGAAGCTATTTCCTGGTTGAAGATGGATCAATTATCAACATCTAATACATTTTTGGGTTAAAATCTTTCTTACCCACATATGAATCCTTAATACAACTTATAAAAAGCATAGGTTTGGCATGTGGGACCTCTACGGTTCTCAAAGTTTTTTCCTGTGAAAATTTGAATATTTACTCAAAATTCTGCTCTACAGGTAGAGCAAGCCTTATCTTTTGGCAAGTGCAGCCTGCTTGCACCCTGACCTTCATTTATGCTATAGTTGTTTGAACAAATTAAAAGACTATTGCCATGTTTACCAAGAGGCTTAGAAAATTCCTATTAAATCTTAGTTGATTGGTTAAGTAACGCTTGCCTGTGATCTTGAATACAAGTTTCTTCTGCTTATTTAGCTTAGCTCTTAAGTGACTATTCATGATTTCAGGCATTCTGGGACTACAAGGAAAAAAAGCAGCTTGGAACTACAAGGGCGGAATTGTCGGTGACAAGTGAATGGTCTCCTGATGGTCGATACTTCATGACTGCCACAACAGCTCCACGTCTTCAAGTTGATAATGGGTATGCATGTGATTTTGTTGTTGCGTAAAATGTGCTTTGGCTAAAGCCTAAAGGGTAACCTAAGAACCTAATGTATAAAATTTCAGTTTATAGCTTGGAACTATAAGACAACTCTTTTCTCCTCTGCAATGATAAGACAACTTAATGTGTTTAAGTTAGTGCATTTTGCTTCATTTTAAAATATATTTGAATATCTTGATGACTGGCTAGACCCCTTGATTTCTTTCAATCTATTGTTTTAATAGTATTTCAAAAATCTTGAATCTAGTTGTCAACTTTTCCATGCTGATGTTAATCCAGTTGCAAATGTGTCAGCAAGACTTAAGGATAAGTTCTATGGAGTGGTGGTTAGACCAACAGTGTTGTATGGAACGGAGTGTTGGCCAGTCAAGAACGTTTATATTCAAAAGATGAATGTAGCAATTATGAGGATACTCATATGTATGTGTGGACATGTTAGGAGATACATGTTCAAGAATGAAGTTATATGGTGCAAGATGGATGTGGCATCCATAGCAGACAAGATGAGGAAGCGAGGTTGACATGATTCAGACATGTGAATAGAAGTGTATAGATGCGTCGGTTAAGAGGTGTGAGAGGCTGGCTATAGCAAAAGTTAGGAGAGGTAGAGGTAGGCCAAAAAAAAACTAGGGGAGGTGATTAGACAAAACATGACACAACTTCAGCTTACAAAGGACATGATCCTAGATAGGAAGATGTGGAGGTCAAGAGGTTAGTAGGAAACTGAGTGTTAATTGCCTGTTAGTTGGGAGAGGCCAGGGTTAGCTCCATATCCTCTTCTCCTTATTATTATTAGTATATAGTAATCACATATCTCTTATTCTTCAATGCGTTTTTTGCTATCTGTTGCTTCATTTTGCTCAGTATCTTGATACTTGCTATCATCGTTTTCTTTCTACCCTTCTCTGATAAGCTTGTCAATTTTGAGCCAAGAGTCTACCAGAAACAACTTCTCTACCCCACAAAGGTAGGGTTAAGGTCTGCCTACATCTTACTCTCCCAAGACCTCACTTTTGAGATTACACTGGGTATGTTTTTGTGGTTGTTAACTCACCTGCTGGTTTAATATCAATTGTTATAGCAATTATCATCTATCATCCTTATTAAAAGTTGGATCTTTTGAATTATGGTCCTTATGTAACTGCATGAACTTGTAATCTTGTTGTTTGAAAAGCCTTCACTGATTCTAAAGGTGTGAGAAGCTAGTGAATAGTGATCTGCTTAATGTTGCCCTTGTTGGAACGTGAGAAAGTGTACTTCCAGGTTTCTGAAAGCAGATACATTTGGAAACTTCATTTATTAAATACATGATAGCTAATTTCCATTTTAATATTTTTGAAGGATTAAAGTCTTTCACCACAATGGATCGTTGTACTTCAAGAAGATGTTTGATAGATTGTATCAGGTTAATAGTCTTGCTTATCTTTTTTTCTCTTTTCTGGTCCCAAACCAATTCGCTCTGCCTGCTTACTTCTTTCATCATTCCTTTGACAGGTTGATTGGAAGCCAGTGTCAGTTGAAAATTTTGGTGACATTGAAGAACTTGTGAAGGCGGTTAGCTCGGTGAAAATAGATGAAGCTAAAGTACCAGGTTCCTCCTGTTTGAATCTAGTAACAAACTGTGATGTAATGCCCATTTAGTTATAATAATGGGAGTTGAAACCAAAATGTCTTTACAGGGAAAGTATCAAAAGCTACCCAGGCCATTCCAAAAGCTACTCAGTTCGTTCCAAAAGCTGCTCAGGCCGTTCCAAAAGCTACTCAGGCCGTTCCAAAATCTGCACCTGCCAATCCTCCTGCAGCAAAACCCGCTGCTTATCGTCCACCTCATGCCAAGGCTGCTGCTGCAGTTCAAGCAGAGGTATGGAAGGAATACTTTATTTAGTACTTAGAACTTTTTTCTTTTGATAAGTTAAGATGTGTTCATTGATTACACACTGGGCTTGTGTAGCATATACTTATATGTTACCATGATTGCTATTTAATCCAAAAGTTCTCTATGAAATTTGTTGCTTTTAATAGAATTCTTAAACAAAATACTTTCTTCAGCATTTTGAAAGTCATGCCTTGTGCAGTTTTGATGCTGGCTGATTATCTCTCTTCCTAACACCCATTTCCCATGGAGAATACTGACGTTATGAGTGTGCCATTACAATGTCTAAACTAGATCATATAAATGATGTGGTAGGTTTCAAATATGATGAATTTATTCACTAGTGGGTTTTCTGCACAGCCATTATCTTTGTGGAGTAAACCGACCTTTTATACAACAAGCGTAATATTTACGAAATTGGTTTCCTTCCTCCTGTAAGATTATATTGTAGCAAGGTCCCAAGAAAGTAAAGGTGTTTTTTCATGATTTTGCTATTGTCAAGAACTCAAGATATTCAGTTTTTTGACAAGGGATATTTTTTTGAGAAGGATCATAAAGATATTCTCCCCCTAAAATTTGACTAGTAACATTCACCCCATATACCCTCCCTTTGGAGTCAACGTTATCCTCATAATGGTTTATGTCATGTGAATTTTGAATTGGATTTTATGTATGGTAAATAATAAGTAAAAAGGCAGTCCAAAATGCATGTTTTAATTTTTTGAATGAAGAGGCCTTGCTGTACCTTTCTGTGTGAATCCTATTTCTGGCTCCTCCAAGACATGCCATTGACAGCACTCCAAAAGAATATTTATGTTTTTGCTCAAATATGGATAGCTTGGTGTCAATAAATTTCATATGGTTTAGTTTGATAGCAATCAGTCTGTTGAGAATAAAAGGATATTAGGTGTGCTCGGTAATTCGTTGGATGCGATATGCTTTAGTATTCTAGAGGTGGTGATTACATGGAATCTTTATCTTTCCTTCTTCTCTTTCATACTTTCTGTTAAATTTAAAGCCAAATTTGGTATTCAGTTTATTACTGTCCAATCTTGATTAGCAACTCATTCTACTTGAGAAATCTCTGCCTTAGCACAGTTAAGATGCCTTAATAACTCTACAAACTACTGTGCAATTGTGTAGCATTAGGATAGCCCCTCAATTTTTGTTATTTGCTTCATTTATGATCCCCTAAAACTGCATTTTGACCTATCGTGAGTCTTTAAACAAGTTCTTTTTTTTAGGTTTTTGTGCTTTTGTATTTTTTTGGTTTCATTGTTTTGTTTGGTTTTGTTTGTGGATTTCTCGTGTATTCCGTCATGCACCTGACAGAAATAAGCTCTAAAAACCCTCTTTTTGATCTGTCGAGCATTTGACTTGTTTGAATTGACCCTGCGTTTGGCAAAATAGGGTTTTACAACCTGTGAACCTAAACCGATGTAGCACATATCTTCATGTATCAAATATAAGGAAGGGGTTTTCTTGCTTTCGGATCTGGAGGATATGGCAGAAAGAGCAGGTGAAGGTTCTCTTGGGAATGGTTTTGATGATGAACTGTCTAATGGTGGGTTTCTGGGTATAGGAGTGATTGTTTGAGATATAGAGCAAAAAATAGATAAATGACTGCAATAACAAGTATATAACTGTTTGTGGAAAATGGAATGGCGAAGGTAAACTTAGACAGTCTGGTTTTGGGATAAAATGTACAAGTTGTAACTCATTTTCACTATTTAACTAGAAGTAGGTAGTACTCAGGTGGGGCAGAACGGCTTGAACTCATCAAATATTAGAATTTTGGCACTTCTTGCTTGAACTTTCCTCTTCTGCTTGGACTGGCAAGATATTCTTGAGTTTTTCAAATGTGTTCCTGCTCACTGACTTCTACCCCGTTTGGATTAGAAAATCTTTGGAAGGTTTCCTGAACTGAAAAGTTTGCTTTTCTGAATGGACTGTTCTTTTCAGGATTTGGTAAAAAATACTTAGCTAGGAATTCACAGAGAATAATATAGATTTTCTCTGTAAACATTTCTCTAAAAGTTAATCCCAACACAGAACTTTTGCACAAAAAGATAATTTTAATTAGTTACCTTTACACGAAACACTGATGAATGTGGTAACAACATGATGGTTTACGAGCTACTTTCAGTATGTCTTCATATGTACAACTGTTATCTGAAAGTTCATCCATGCATTATTTCCAGTTATTTCTGATTTCCCCCCCCTTTAGTTTGTAAAACTAATGTGCTGACAGTAAGCATCTGTTTCATTTTGACAGTTATTTGGAGGAAGTCCTTCAGGGTAAGCCTTGATATACACATCTTCATACTTCTCAGTTCTCTTGATATATTTCTGATGTTCAAACTATTGAGTATAGGGAGCTTAGCAAGAATGCATTGAAAAACAAGAAAAAGCGGGAGAAGAAAAAGCAAGCTGAGGCTGCTGCCGCTGCTGGAGGTTCATGAAGAGGCAACTCTACCGAATACTGTCTTGCCATGCACGAGGGGCCTAAAGCAAGAAGAGGTTTTCATGCACCATCATACGTCTCGGAGACATATTTGATTTGGTTTAATATTATTGAAAACATGGCATAGAGCAAAGCAAATTTTTGATTCATATATTTTCTTTTAAACTTACAGTTTTTAGCCCTGTGCTAGAGCTGAAACACAATCTGCCCTTGAGTCAAACTCTGGTGCTGGATGGATGTCTGTTTGAGCTGCTAGTTAGATAGGCAGTTAGTGACAGTAGGCAAGTTTTTTTTGTGGTTGTGTTACTACCAGTCTTGTTACAAGTCCAAATCAAAACATTATGTTGAAAGAAATATGAATTATGAAAAAATTTATAAATACTTACAAATTGCATTATAATAAATATTTAAAGTATTAAATGTTTATACGATTTGTGTAAGTATAATGTTGGTTTGGTTTAGGTTTGATTTTACTTTTGTTAGAACTAAACTAAATCAATTATAATTGGATTATATTTTTCAATACTAAACCAAATCACTAGTTGGTTTTACTTGTTGACCTTACTTTTTGTACTCATTGTGTTTGACCTTTATCTTTTCTCTCCCTAATAAAATAGCTTTATAGTCAATTTGACATAATATCAACAAACATTTATGTGCACACGAGATACAATGTGGATGAGTTGTGTTTAATTGTCAGTTGAGGTGTTAAGAAGTGCACTTTCAAAGTTATAATGTAGGAATGAATTGGAGTGTTTAGTTGCTCGTTGAAATTAAGTTGAGAAGTCAAGATGTGCACTTTTAAAGTTAAACTTCTTATTTGCAAATCGATACTAAATTTGAGTGTTCCTATTCAAATTTGACAAATAGTATACCATACACTAGAGAGGATTATGAGATAACCAACATTTCAGCATACTCAAAGGAATCAGCAGGCTTCCACTCTGGAGTAGTATGTCCTGCTCCTGCAAGCAGAGGGAACCAAATTATTTGTGGAAATTAGAGTCGACGGTAGAGTCAAGGAAGTTCATTCAAATTCTTTTTGGCGAAAAATCATAATATTTATACATGATTAAAATTATATTTTATGTATATATGGTAAATGTTAAATCCCCTTTTGCTTCTTTATTTCTTCATGTTTTGAACCCTTTTAGTAAAAGTTCTGGCTCCACCACTGCTAGATGTGTGTTTGGTACGAAAGAAAATGTTTTCTTGAATTTTTTTTTAAAACTTTTTTCTGAATTTTGGTTAGTAAAAAATATTATTCCAAAATAAATTATATATTTTCTAGAAAAATAAAGGGGTGGAGGTTAGGGGATACAAGAAATATCACAGATGAAACTTGTTTTTTCTATTTTCATCAATTTCATAGAAAAGATATTATTTTTAACTAACCAAACATGAAAAATTAGAAAATATTTTTCAGTGAAAAAATTATCTTCCTCCGTACCAAACACACCCTAAAAGAAATTATAGCTGATATACTAATCGTGCTTTTGTCTACGATTCATGAACGTTGTCTCGTGTAAATCAAATATCAAAATACAACTGTAGGATCTCATCCACGAACAAGACTTTTATGGCTCGTACTTGGGCTTACGAATCATACTTTTAGCTCGTAAAAATCAGGCTTTACACAATGAACACTATCTATGGCTCGTAGATCAAATCACGGCTCGTTGATGGGCTTGTAAAACCAATAATTTAGGCCTGCACTTCTTCAATTTAGCTCGTTTTGCTCGAATCCTGTTTTCCTGCAAGCAAACACCAAACATACATCAAATCCACTAAAATTTGTCGGAGAACGTACAAAATTCTAAGTTTTAAGCATCAAAAGTGTCATATTTAGGTGACACATTAAGATGTCTCAGCATCGATCCGTAGGAATCTACTAGGCACTGCTCTCATACCAATGATATTGATCAACTTAGAGCTTTGATACCTCAGGCCTTGATGACACCTACCCCAACCCTCTGGTAAGTAAGCCTAATCCATAGCCCAAAATCATAAGCAATGGCGTATCCAACGAAATACAACCATAATAAGTAAAAAAAACTATCAAAATAATGAGATGGAATAAAAGACTAAAGAAAGTAATAAATAGGAATCCACCCCAAGACCTAGCATCAGTTAGTAATCGAGCTTCTAATACACAAAATGTGAGTACAAGACTTGCTTTTACAAAATACAATAACAGTGCAAGCCATCTCTGAATATAAAATAAAAACTATCCTAATTACAAATATAATAGAACGATAACCTCAAAGGTCAGGAGCTCACCCTAACCTCCAAAATCAACAACAACTCCACATGAAAGAAGTCAACAGTAGGGACTCACACTATAATTTTTAGGGGGCAAACGTGTAATATGAGTACCAAACAAATGGTACTTAACATGCATAGGCTAACTAAGCTCCACAAATAAAATAAGTGTATATAACATGAAAATAAGGTAAGTATAGCACCAGTAATAGGGTAATAGACAAAATAAATAGTAATAAACATATACAAGACGAAGAGGAAGAGAAAAGAAGCGTACCTAGAAAAATCAGATTTACCATCTGCTAGCATGGAAGATAGGTTGTAAAGTCTACTTGACAAGGGACAAACGAACGAAAACATTAAGAGTCTATAAACAACTCGACAACCTAGAAAATAACCCAACCCAACCTAAAAAGGTACATATTTAACCAATGATGGGTCAAGTCACTAACTAACAAAGTTACACAAGCAAGTACATATATGAGCAAACAATAACCAATCGGTGTCCTATACCATTGACGATACAATCACTAAACAAAATTCTAATCGACATCCCATACTACTAGGGAATCAAGCAACAAATAATATAGTAGTAACGACAATACATGAAACCTCTTTGTAGGGCATATCTACAAGTGTATACAACCTACCCCAACTCTGCTAGCAAGATAGGACCCGTACATCACCTTTACCCGGTACAACAGTATGCACGTGTGAAAGTCCCATAGGGGCTCAAAAAACCTATGTACGCTGCCTGGTCCTGCACCAGAACTTCTCATAACCATCATCTCCATCGGTGATACTAGAGGAATAATAGTAGACCTAATATAGAAAAGGTCATTGATGTATTGGCTAGTCAAATCATAAAATTTGAGGTCATCTCAGATGCCTCCATAATCTCAAATAGAAAAGAGATCATCCACGATACCCTGAAAGTATCAAATCTAAAAAGTCATGTGATCCAGGTGGTACGAATCCCATTAAAATATAGTTTTAAACCAATTTAATAGCAACAACGTCGAAACCAGTGTCATATCAGTAGTGAAAATCATCCTCTCTCACTTTTCAAGCATAAATGATGAGTCAATGCATGAATTAGGATCATATCACAAAATCAGTATAAATGAGCAACCACCTCATGCATGTCATCTTAGTATCCAAACAAGACACATAAGCTAGGAAGTCAAGTCACTACCTTTATAAAGATGAAGGCTGAGAGAACTAACTTGGACTTAAAGATGAAGGTTGAGAGAACTAACCTAGACTTAAAGAAGAAGGTTGAAAAAACTAACATGGAGTCTAGCTGCTCCTCAGCCAAGGCCTTGGACCCAACAATACATAATAACTATACTCTAATAAAATAGAACCATCATACAACTAATTATACAACTAAGAATTCTTAATAACTCATAATCAAGCAAAGGGGATAAATATCTCTAGGATCGGTGCCTCACCCCAAAATCATAAGATCCAACCCAAAATTGAGCGCAGATAAGTCAAACCTATGACTACGACAAATCATCAAAGTCTCGGACACTAGCTCAAAGCATAATACTATAAATAAGCCTTACCCTGGAAGACACAACTTGCTATAATAGCAATAAAATTCATAACGAAGCAACTAATGCTTAAACTTAATCTAAGGCCACTCACATATCTCCTAAAAAGGTTATTACACTTTAAATCATGAAATAACACAACTTCAAGCCTAAACTAAGGTTTTATAAGGATTGTGTTAGTTTAAGGCTTCGCTAAAAATCTTGAAAACATGATAGAATGGAAAGAAATAGAATACTAGGGAAGTACAATCCAAATTAATATGAAATTCATACTAAGTATTATCAAAAAGGGTCTAGTCAAGAATGGAGTAAGTTTTTATTATGAGTAAGTTTACTTTCAAGCTTTTATTATGATTTGAATGCATTTACCATCGCTTGTAATCTCATGCTTTTGTTTACACATTTCATTGACTATTGGTCTTGCATCTCATGATTATGTCCTATATCACTATTGTTTACATTATGCATATTGCTCACATACTTATTATATTCAAAGTATTAACACATACTTCTTTTTACCTAGATTGGATTATAATGTAGGGTTAGATGTCCCTTCTCACTCCACTCATGGTTAGCTTGGATTTCTGCTTGAAGATTGATTGGTGAGTCCTCATGTTTTGAGGGTAAACTTATCATGTTTCCTTATTATATTTTGGACTATTTCACTATTTCATGTTTTGAATAAGCAAGAGCTTATCTTATTCCTCGTCTAGACTAGTAGAGGCATGCTTAGACTAATGATTAAGGTGTAATCCCATTTAATTGGAAAATACTTTGACTGCTTGTTGCCTAGTCTATCTTGATTTGTGATTTTACTTCTACTTTATCTTAAATTGTTGTTGATGTTTATTACCTTATGAATGCTTATGTGCTAAGAGGCTTGGTAGAAATCCTTTAGAGTTTCCATCATCGCGTCATGTTTAGGGCCTAGCTTGGATCGTGATATGCCAACACACTAATCATTTGAGTGTGGATTTCTTGAGAGAATCAATTAATTGTTATAATTGTCATTAACCACTGATTCAAGTTGAGGAAGAAGTTCATGTGATGTTATATTTAAGTTGTGATTATGTATCATTTGTCTTACTACGTTGTGGTTGTCTATTTCTAATTTATATAACCAGGTATGATATTGCGTGTGATCAAGTGGAGAGTAGTTATTGTATTGTAAGTTAGAATTTGGTGACTTAGATTTAAATTATATTGTGGTCCTACTGTTATGTGTATTAATGAGGACTTAAAAAAAGAATTTCAATTTTTTATCTTTGTGCAAGCCTTCATAGAAGGTGAAATCCCACTATGAGGGTCCTACCATAGTGGGTAAGGTCCCACCATAATGGATCAACCATAGATTCGATATAAAAAAGTCAAATTGTTCTCGTTCTAAAGTCTTGCAAGAGGTTGGTTAAATAGTTCAGAGCCAGGTGTTGGCATGAGAGCTTTAGAAAAAAGTGATAGATTGGTTAGGTAGAGTTATTAATTCGGAAATTCACCTATGAGATGGAGAGGTTAAGTTGTAATCTGATAAAATGTTAGGCTTGAAAAGTTTTAGCATGATAAGAGAGTAGAATAATCAATGATAGAGTTGGAGTGGACTAAGGTGGGAGAGAGTCAAGTGTGATAGTTACGTTAAGGTAATCAAGATCATAAGAGTACATGGATAAAAGATTGAGTGGTGTATTTTCTTATTGCATGCTTTCTTATGAATATTTACTTCATAATATGTGGTGGGTTTCAGGTTGGTTGATGATGCCTACCAGTACGTGTTATTTATATTGATACTACTCTTGGTATACCACTTAGTATAGTCTGATTATAGGATCGATGATATTTCTTAGGTGAAGACGATGACGATCTCCAACGACTTCTACTCTGTTTTTCTTGTGATGAGATTTGTGTTATTATTTTATTTCAAATATTATATTCTTAGAAGCTCTTGCATTTATTTAGCCTAGTTCCTTGGGGTGTTAGTATGTTCCTTGTAATTATCCTTGATAGTTTTGAATCAATAAGAGAAAAGCGAGACTGCGATAGTTTAGGCATGTGTAGAGAAGAAGTGTTGATGCTCCTGTTAAGAAGTGCGAGAGGTTGGATGTAGGAGTTACGCAGAAGGGTAGAGGTAGACCGAAAAAGTATTTGGAGGAGGTGATTAGACAAGATATGACTCAACTTCATATCATCGAGGACATAAGCTTAGATAGAAAGAAGTGAAGGTCACGTATTAGGGTAAAAAGTTAGATGACTAATAGGGGTATGATGGTGTTTAACCTTGTGATATAGTAGGTTAGTAGAGGTAGTCGTGTCCTTTTATATTGTGTTGTTACTGTCTGTCATTCATTTTATTATTTTTATTGTCTTTACAAATTATCATTTGCTTTTTATTCTAGTCGTTTGGTTTCATATATAGTATTTTCTACTTTTAGAGATAATATTTTTTAGATGAGGGTCTTTCGAAAATGACCTCTCTATATCTATAAGGCAGTGGTAACGTTTGCGTACATATTACCCTCCCCATACCTCACTTGTGAGATTTCACTAGGTATGCTATTGTTATTGTATATAGTAATTTCAGAACTATTTTAGGTTGTATCTTACGATTTATTATTTTTTGCATGTTAGGTAATTTTGGAGGGTTGAAAATTCTTTTATCTTGATGTTAAAATAGGTGCTCACATGGACCAATGAATTGGATCGTGACATATATGATTCAAACAACTTCTGAACAAATTCTTGAATTTAAAACTTCACAATAATGAAACGTTCCTTAAACAAATAAAATTCTCTTTTCACAATATTGATTTCAAAATTTTATGCATTCAACAATATTTTTCACACACATCACAAGATAAAAATGACCACTATTTTTAGGTGTTAGCATTGATCCTAGGAATAAATAAAAACATAACAGGATAATAAGTTATGAAAATACGAAAGAGCGATGGGTTAGTAGCCACAAGATATAGGGTGTGTTTGGTATGGAGGAAAATATTTTTCTGAAAAATAAGTTGATTTCTAACTCATTTTCTCATGTTTGGTTGGTGAGTGAAAAATATTTTTTGGAAATTTTTTTCTATTGTCTGGTTATTGAATGAAAATATTTTTTAGATTTTTTTTATTTTTAGCTAGAGAATATAAAATATTTTTTAGGAAAATAGTTTTTGATATGAAAATATTTCATAATTTAAAATATTTTTTTTAACATGTTTATTTAAATTCTTTTTTTTGGGTTGGGTGGGAGTGGGGGGCTAGGGGGTGGGGGCGGGCGGTGAAGG
>JBCEWC010008730.1:0-19593 GCA_038996855.1 Solanum aculeatissimum | reverse complement strand
TATAATATTTTTGTTCACAAAATAATTTTGTATAGTCATCAATGACATATTTCATAACTAAGTAATGACATATGAAATATAGTTAAAATATTTTTAAAATATCCAACACAATGTTGATTCATGTGTGGGCAAAGTGCTGGAAACAAGTCAGAAATAAAATTAAGTATTGGAAGGCAGCAGAAAATATTCTAAGTGTTGGGCAAGGTGTAAATTTGTCTAAGGTATGGAGGCATGTGTGTGGCACGTGTGTGGCTTAGTTTAAATTCGAATTTATAAACTAGCTGTTGAAATAGTACTGGTGTAATATTAGTTGAATTCTGATATGAGTTAGCAGAAAGTCATGTGCCTGACATATGTGCAGATTGTAACTGCCATGTGCAATCTTTTTATATGGGGCTGAAATTCATCTAACGCATTAGAGTGTGTTCTATGCCTTAGATTGTTAAGATATCAATAAAAGGATGGGAAACGTTCCTATAAATTGTTCCAAGTTTTTGCTGCCTAAAACGTGAAACAGTCTAAGTGTTAGACAGTGTGGCGCTGTATATTGTAGCTAAAATTTGTAAGTGTTGTTGACAGCAACAAGAGGTGACGAGAAAAAAAATCACCTCTGTATTAATATATATATATATATATATATATATATATTTATATATATATATATATATCTTGCTTTCCTCTGTGTGAAAAGTTTGGGCATATGAATTAATAGTAAAAGTCTTTTAAGGAAAAATTACTTTTTCCCTAGGCTTCATAAAAATGGTTTTAGGACCTCAGGCTAAGTCTCAAAGATAAAATGTCCTTTTTAGGACTTGAAGGACTATACTATAGTAGGAAAAATCATGAAACTAGTTAAAAAATATAATTAATTTATTAAAAATAAATATATTTATAAAATATTATTAAAAATAATTATATTATACTTAAATAGCAAATTAAAGATATTCTAATCTAATTCCTTTTTTTCAACTGATACTTACATTCTTAGTTAAATAAAAAAAATAAGAAAATTGACCCATGTTTGTTTTCATCATTCACGCTTCTTTCTCTTCATGTTTCACCTTCCCATTTTTCTGTCTTCGTTCTTCACTTCTTTTTTTTTCTTTAAAAATTTTAAAATTTCTTTCCAAAAGAATTTCATTGATTTAGGTAACTAAATCTTCATCATATATCAAGTGCAATTTTAGTTTTTTGGTTATATTTTAAATTTTTTTCGAAAGTGTTTGATTTTATATATATCTATATCGATTTAGCAATTTCTCTATTTTAGTTTGTATTCAAAAACAAAAGAGCACACAAATGTATTTCAAACACATTGTTTTTAACAAACAAAATGTATCTCAATCCCTTTGTATTTCATACCATTAATACACAAATATTCAAATGAATTCAACATTCAAATTGTATTCATAATTTACTTTGCACATGTGATTAATATCCATAAGTTAAATGGTACTTCTTATGTTTACATTTGTATTCAAATTCAAATGAGCATACAAATGTTGTACTAAAAAAGATACAATAATAAGATACAACACATAAGGTATCTCGAGCTCATTGTATTCCAAAAATTATGTACCACAATTAGTTTGTATACCAAAAGTCATTAATATATCAATAAGCTAAAATATATATATTTGTGATTCAAATTTATATTTAAAATAGTTGAGGTATTTGCATTAAAAAACAGAAGAGTATACAAATGTATCTAAAACACATAATTTTTAATAAACAATCATGTATCTCAGTTTTTTTGTATTTCATGATATTAGTATACAAATATTCAAAAGAATTCAATATTTGAATTTAATCCACAATCTACTCTACACATGTTACTAGTATCAATAAAGTTAAATAGTACTTCTTATGTTTACATTTGTATTCAAAATCTAACTAGCATACAAATTTTGTATAAAGAAATACAATAATAAGATACAACACAAAACATATCTCGTATTTATTGTATTCTAAAAATTATGTACAACGATCAATTTGTATTCCAAAAATCATTAATATATTCATAAGCTAAAATATATTTTCGCGATTCAAATTTATATTTAAAAACAGTTGAGGAAGCAAATTCTGTATCAACAAAGATTTCAACAAAATAAGCATAAAAAGATCAATTTAAAATCAAATATATCCAAAATCAAACTTTCAATTGTCTGTTTCTCACCATATTGAATTCGAAATAAAACATTCAAAATTTGGAGGTTAAAAACAATTTAAATTAAAATCATAATACTTGATTGATTTTAGCACAAATTTGAATTCGAAATATCGATCTCCTTTTTTCCAGCCACAAATTGATCAATCGAATTGTCTTCTATAATGGAGAACTGAAGCTCGTTAATGGAGGAGGGGGAAGACGAGACAATAACTGAAAAATATGCTCTCCTTATTTGTAATATAAGTAATTGAAATTTTTCAAGAAACAATTACCATAATTGAAAGATTATCTCCTATGATTTTCTCCAATTTGTTATCTATTACTTGTATTCTATTAATTTTAAATATATATATATATACATAAATCAGGCAAATAGCAACTCAAAATATAAATATTTTCAATAAATATTAAAAATGTATCTAAGAAATCCTATTAAATGCTAAAATGCAGATATTTTGAATGTTTCCTCAAATCAACATAACAAATAAACACAACTCATGTTGAGAAGTTTAGCTAAAAATATTGACCTCAAACTTTTAGTGGCAAGAGTAAGGTGGAGCTATAGAGTCAATCACAACATCTTATTAACTGGGAACCTGCACTAGAATGTTTCTAGCAAGGAGATGTGTCAAAACATAACCTTTTAATGATCAATAGACTGTGTACTTCAGCAAACATGGTCCAGCAAATTTAGTGATGACAGCGGATTAAGACGTAGAAAAATGAGAAATATGCGATATAAAAGAAGACACTTTCAATGTGTACAGCATACAACTCACTTTATCAGTTTGGTCACATCTAGAGGCAGTTGTGTGTTAATAATAAAAGTAGGATCTACTGAAATCATCTGCACTAAAGGCCTTTAATAAGTGAGAAGAAGGAGAGAGCACTCTTTACCTATAAGTTGAGGAAAGAATCATCTGTGGCTAAAGTCGTCTATTAATCCCCCAGTAATATACATCAGGCTCCAAAACCCCATATTAGTCCCAGCCGACAGCAAGAGCTGAGACTCTCATCAGTGCACCAGGTCAAGGGCAAAAGTTCTGGGTATTCTCTCCCACAACTGCACATCGAGAATTCACAGTAGTTCCACACTTCACTTCTTGGTTTCTCCACCAGGTAATCCCACCGTTCCAGCAGGGGGCTTTTCCTGACTACCAGAGCTAGGATTGCTAGCGCTTTGGCTCCCACTTGTTTCTGGAGGCTGTGAGGTATCACCTGATGATCCTTCAGAATCTTTTTCAACATTAGTGGCACACCCATTAGTAGGTGGAATATGAGCATTTTCTTCTTTTGACTGAATATGAGCATTTTCTTCTTTTGACTGAATAGTATCCTTTGGAGCTTCTGATTCTTCTTTGACGTTGCCATTAGGTAAAGGAGGCCCAACCACATCAGCAACACCAGGTGAATCCGAGGTTTGATTGGATGTTCCAATTGTATCAGAGCTTTCTCGCCATTCAACCCACTCGGGAGGCTTAATGGCTTCACCACTTGTAGCATGATGCAAGTCCTCAGACAAACTACAGGGTGCAGAATGATCAGAACTCGGTTTTGGCTCAGGTCGCTCAGATGTGGCAGTGTCTGCCAAATCATCATCTTCATCAGCAGCTGCACCATCATTCGTGCTGGGCCTACTAACATTAGTGTCTTCAGTGTTAGGAGAGGGAGAAGCAACCAAGCCAGTGTACTGTTCACGAATCTCTTTGCCATCCTCAAAAGCAAACCAGTTGGAATTTGTAAAAAGTGATCCGCTGCAAAAACAGTTATAAGTAACTTTATTGTTACTAATGATACTTGAACAGACAGAAAAAGCAATTTGAACACTGTTTTTCACCCACCTTTCCTGATCGTCCCCCAAACGAAGTGAAGATATCACAACTTCAGCAGACTCATCATCAAAATAGACATCCTACAGAAATCAGAAGAGTTTGTTACAATGAGTTGCTTGAAGTGGCACAGGTTGCATCGTCACAGGAAAAAAGCATAAAACAACGTCAAAGATTACTGAGACTTTAAGCGCAAAGCACAATAAGGTGCAGAGAAGAGAGCACTAATGAAGAAAAAATATATATACATAAACATCAAAATATATGGATTAAAGAATTGAAAAGGCTCAACATAAATGTATGAAATAAAAATCATGTCACTGAAGTTTAAACATAAATTTGAAATCCTATTTAGATGTAAAGATGCAGTGTTAAGTTTTTAATGACCGGGTATTTATATCAAATTTGACCAATTTTGTAGTCATTATCACTCAAACTCCCATTCATAACGTTTTATTCGCAATCAATCCACTACTTCGCGAACTACATTTATTCTCTAGTATGGTCCTCTTAAAACCAGAGCCATGGTGATGAAGCATAGGCCCTAGCACCGTGGTGGCTGCAATAGAGGTCATCTAAGCTGGCCGAAGCACCCAACGTGCACTTCACCAAGCTTTAGTCTTAAGAGGACTTCACGTGAACCATAGCGGCATTGATCATGATAACATAATTAATATAAAATAGGAGAATTTGCCAAAAAAAAGAATAAGGTGGAAAAAATGCTCTTGAAATTTCTCGAAGGAGAAAGCACACAAGTGACAGTTACAAAATCTACCATCATCTTAGAACTATCCCTTTATGAGAAGTTTAAGAAGATTCATATAAATGCTCCAAACACGAGGCTAAAAGGATGCAACACTTTGATAATCTAAAGTCATTTGTAGGGCCTACTTCTTTAGCATATTATCATAAGATTTGACAAGGTGGACATATCAAGTAGCAAGAATATTCCGCTAGATATTTCTACATGCAATATCATATCTCCTCATCCTTCCATCACAAATGACATTTTCATTTGATTAATAAAATGATAAACTAAATATGCGCAGATAACTAACCGCCCTTAAAACAATCCAAACTTAAGGACAACATAGGTATTTTGAAAAGCTAATAGGTGACTTCAGAACTACTCCCTCTATCCAAAAGTACTTGTCATGTATCGCTTTTCAAGAGTCAAGTCAATTAATCTTTGAAGCTAAATTGAATTTAGAAAGTACTGTAAGTTGCATTTCTTCTAATATCAAGATGGTGAAAAATACACCTTAGTATGTGATCTTAGGCGTATTTATACGCCAAAATTACTCATATAAAGAGCTTGCCAGAGGATAAATCCATAGAGTTTAGGTGTTTTCAGTGTAGTTTAGTGTATTTTGCTAATCCTGGGTCAAGTGCGCCTCTTGGTTGTGTTTTTGTAGGTGTTTGGATATAATGTGCACGCCTGGAGGCACACCCGGAGTTTGAGGAAGAACAAAACTGCGGAACTAAGTGAAGAACTCAGTCAGCTCAGCAAAAATGCTCAAGTGTGCGTCGCGGACCTGGGGAAAAAAGCTGTGCAAACTGAATTCTTGGAGAAAAAGGCACAAAACAGGAAAGTGGGTGAAGTCTGCGTCGCGGACTTGCACAGGAAAAGGAGAAATTGGCCCAGTCAGCATTAAACGTGAAAATCCACTCAAAACAGCCTAGTCCGCGTCGCGGACTTTGAAGACACAAGGGCAAAAGCGAGATACGGGAATTTTAAGTTATATTGAGTTTAGAATTTTAGTTTTTCAGATCGGTTTTTGTATGAAAAAGGCAGAGACGACTAAGAACCCCATTCTAGGGTTACTTTGGTTAGGTTTTATCTTGGATATTCCATTGTTAATGTTGATTAGCATGTTATTGATGTTTAAGACAATGATGCGTGGCTAATCTTCCCACATTCTGGGATTGTAGCCATAGACAATGTTCTAGTTCTTAATGTTTGCATATTATGAAAGGGTTTCCACTAGATTATTCTTATATTGCTTTTATCTATACTTCATAGCCTGATCAACTACGGGGTAAATTAGTTGTTCATTCTGGATTCGAGAGATGTTGGAATGAATAGAACACAGTAATATAGGGAGCTTGTTCAACTAGGAAACTAGATTGATTCGTGTAAGGGAGACCAGTGACAACTACCCTTACACCTAGCTTGGTTCAAATACGGGAAGATAACATTAAAGTGTTCGTATTGATTTGTCTATCCCCGCTTAACGATGTAGTTAGGCATTCAATAAGGGTAGGCCGACAGAGGCGTGCAACCTGCTTAGGTATTTTCAACCCTGTGAGTCAACAGTCAGGAAACCTAGACATAAGTGCAAGCATTGAGGAACTGTGTCACAAAGGTTACAACCTGGAAGCGTACTTAATCTGATAATTCACTGAAAATCTATTGACCGTAATAGTTTTAATTAGTTATTTTACCTTTCAATTCAACCATTTTTATCATTTCTCAACGAGAACACACTTGCATAACAATTTGGATTAGTAATTGCACTCTAATTTAAATCCCTTGGGTTCGACATCCCGGCTCCTAATAAAGACCACTATATTACTTGTTAAGACCACGTACACTTGCGTGTGCTAGGGAAGCAACAGTATGTTGGTTAAAGTTTATGTAGTTTCACCCTCAAAAAAGGAAATGTGACAAGTAATTTGGACAGAGGGAGTAATTGGAAGTATTGACCCTCAAAAAAGGAAATGTGACAAGTAATTTGGGATAGAGGGAGTAATTGGAAGTATTACTAATGACCAAAGGAGAGTTCCAGTCAGCCATATTGAATTAAAGGGAAGATCAGTATAGGAAGTGGACAGAGGTGGCCTGAATTACAAATTGACTAAACTTTATATAATGATTGTCATTTTGCAGAATGATACCAATCAATCAATCAACTATGCCTCAATCACAAATAAGTTAGACTGGCTAAAATAAATCCTCTGTATATCTTCCGCTATATGAAGACCCATTTCATTGCCGTGAATAAAAATATGCTAAATCAGACTTTTGCAATGTACGGATGAAAGTGAATACAACCCGATATCAATTTTGAGAGCTAGAAGTGGATGTGAAGGAGAGAAGGTAGGCCTTGTACTCTCTCTCAAGCATATGCACAAACAGCATAGAAGTATGGTAGCAAACAGTTTTTATATCTCATTAACTAAGCAATCACTGAAGGATTAAAATAAAACCTCAATAGTTACCTCATCATCCCTCTCAAGTGAACCACGAGCCTGCACACATATAAAAGTCTTCATTGAGTACATGATTTGATGATAATATACTTAATGACCATGTGCTTAAAAAACTAACATGTAAAGATTAAACATTGTTTTGGCACTGTTAAAATAAGAAAAGAAAACAAAGATAGAACTGGTATTGAATTAGTTGCAGACAATATACAGAGTGCTCCATAGTTTAGGCTACTTGAAATAAGGTTATTTAAACATAAAATGATATAAGTCATTTAATAAGGAAGATTACCTAAACACCAATATTCCTAATTATGACAGAATTAGTAAGACAATTCTATGCTATTAACAGGATAAAATTCATTCCATCTCTCACTGGCTACTGTCATAACCTACTACATCTAGGCTGTTTTGCCCTATGACCACATAACAGTTTCAAAATGCTGCCACAGATTCCAGGACCCTCAGTCTAACCCTGCTACATCTTATATTGAACTTGGATCTTATACCATTTTCAGCAGAGGCTTTTACAGTCAAAAATTCAACCACAGATTCAGAACAACATTCCTGAGAATGGGACTTGCAGATAAAACCGCACGCTCAAATTCAACTAAAAATAATTAGATATGCCAAAAGGTATGGCACTTATATGAATCAAAAGCACATCTACTGTCCTCATTTGCTTCATCTCTAAAGATCCCATTAGCAGGCAGCTCTATGAAAGGACTACACAATATAAGAAAGATCAATTCTCCAACTACCTATCAGTGTTCCAAATCTTTCATCGTTATCATCACCATCTATAACACGGGAACCTAGCCTGTACCATTACATGCTAAAAGATATAGAGAGATCAAGAAATGCACAACCATGTTGTCTTTTGTTAAGGTATGAAGACCACCTCATCAAGTTCATCATTGTTATAGATTCCATAGCGGAAGGCCTGGCTTAAATTATTTGCCAGAGCTGCGACATCATAGTCTCTATCTTGATAATCATCATCATCACTGTCCCTTAATCGGTCATGCAGTGATGTGGGTCTCCTGAGAGAGGTTACAAGAAATGGATGTCAATATTATGCTGGTATAAAATTAACAAACTACAATCAGGATCAATCCAATGAAGTGATGAGAAGATATTATTGGTATAGAAAGGATGTAATGATTGATACACCCAGGTATTGGCCATTAGTAAGAAGACTCACGTAATAATAGACTATATTTTCTTCAATAATGTTGTGTCCAACTCGAAAGAAAAAATGGCCTGATGTTTATAAAATTCACACAGATGATCAAGTGAGAAACACTAAAATCCGAGGGCATGAATTTCTCCTTCAATTGCAGCAAGATCTTTTTAATAAGGTAAGGAAAATATCATTAAATGAACTCAGCTAGGAAAACTCAGAATGCTTTGGTAGAGAATAAATGCAGGCAGCATTAATGAGACACATTCAATACCCACAATTTGTCATATAACATGAAACCTAGTAATCCCTTTTTTCCCAATTTATATGACACTCTTTCCTTTTAAGTCGGTCCCGAAAAGAATGACATCTTTCTATATTTAGTAGCAATTTAATTTTAAGCTTTTCATTTTACCCTTAATGAGATTGATTTTTAGCCACACAAATATCTATGGTTTGTTCTATACCACCGGTTTCAATAAACTTCGTGTCCAAAAAACACCGTCACATAAATTGGGACGGAGAGAATAATTAACAAGAAATGTGTGTTCAATCAGGCAACATCAACAAAATAGCACACACAATCCTTGTTTTCTCTGCCTGCAATACCAAATCAAAAACAAGCAAAAGAAACAGAGATATTAACTATGCAGCTATTATTTGCCTTATTCACAGAGTCCGGGTTATGCCTTTTCAACTAGATGTCTAGTAAGCTGCTTCAAGTTAAGCAACAAAAGGAGAAGCCTTAATTTAGGCAGCTCAATTTCTGTTTTTGAATATTTCAATAATCTTGCTAATGCTGTAACCAACTCTGGCAGTGCAAGCTCGGTGTCCCTATATGAATTCAGATTGCCATTCCTAAAGCAGGATAAAACAGGTTGCAGTAGGTTGACTACAAACCTTTTCTGATAAAGGTGGATGTATAGGTTGACAACCAATCTTAAACTAGTCAATTAACAAAGACTCCTCTCAATATTAACTTACATATCCAAATGGAGCAAAATGAATAAAGAGAAATATAGCTGAGGCAAACTAGTCTACCATTTTGATATGTGTCTGTTGTCATTTTCCTTATAGCTCCATGGAAGAAACTATTTGTCTTATTCACAAAGATCAAGTTATGCCTTTGCAACAAGAAGGTAGCAAGGGGAGGGGGATAGTTTGTGATTGATGCATCTTCTGTATTAACGAACAAAAGGAGAAGCACGACACTCAACTGCTCAATTCCAGTTCTCAAGTATTGCATAATCCTGGTCATGCAGTACCAGTATGGTGTTGCATGAATCTACCTAATATCTTCAGTCTTTCATCACTATCCCTTGTGCATACCTTCTTTTCTGCAGGTGGTTTACTTGCTCTAAAGCAATCCCTCCCCCCGGCCCGAAAAACTAACCAGCACAAAGTGATAGCAGGCAAATAAGGCACTCACCCACAAGCCCACTGGAAAACATTTTCCACAGCATTCCGTTTTTGAAGGATATTTGTCTGCCAATCAATCCATTCACTATTCTCCTGCCAAAAAGTACTTGCATTTAGGACAAGGAATTCCATAAGGTAACTTTTTGATAAAAGAGCTTGCAGAAGTCGAGCAAAAAAGGAACTGCAAAGGGCTCCTACTTAATACATATCTGACGCAATCAATAATGACCTCGTAAACTAATGCGGATAGGAAATAGAAGACATTTTGAAATTAACCTCAAGGTACCCTAGATGATTATCCCCATAAAAATTATAGAGATCTTTTTCCTAATGGTCGATTGAAAATCACTCCATCAGAGGACAATGTAATTCCTTGTACGTATAGACTAAATAAGTATACGTAATACATTATACAAATTATCATAATGTGTTCATAGTTTAGGTAATGGGTAAATGGATTTTAAATAGTAGGTAACAGGTGAGCTGGATCTTTTTGATCATTTGCGTACAGATTTTGTACTGAAAATTGTTTTTCTACATGAAAAAAATGTGAGCTTATACTTACTGTTATTTAAACGTAGAGTCTTGGTATATTTTAGTTGTAAAACTTACTTTAGGTATTAAACAACAACATACCCAGTGTGGAGAATAGACTGTACGCAGACCATACCCCTACCATAGAGGTGCCGTTTCAGTTAGATCCTCGGCTTAAGAAAAAACAGTCCAAAGCCGTCCAGAAAAAGAATAAACGGAAGTAAAAGCATAAGAAAGCATTTTGACAAGTAACTATAGCAAAATAATATGATAATTGAAGTGCAAAAAACAACAAATAGTAAAAAAAAAAAAAATCGAGAGATACGAAACTACAGGCGCAAATGGATGGATAGCAAAGACAACACACTACTAGCTATTTACTTAAGGTCCTATGGTTCAATAAATCATTAGTCCACGCACCACCCATGAAATTTAACCAAAAAGAAGCTGTGTTAAGAAATACAATTAGGTATTAGGACAACTTTGTAGCTAACCTAAGAGAAACAAGAAAAAGAATAACCTCAACATAAAATTCCCAAACACACAGCTTTCAGTCAGTCAAACTTCTCCTAGCAACATAAGTAAACTACCAGGAGAATGTAGCGCCTAATGCAACAAATTTGTAAATCTACACTGAGTCTTCTAGGAGAAGGTGTGACAATCAGGATCTGGCACATCAACTAAAACAGGATGGTTGAAATGGAGGAACACAATGGCAGTGTTATGCAATAGAAAGTTACCTGACAAACACAACTTTTATAGAAAGGTTGTATATATTTTATCGAATGTTGGGTCTTACAAATGGAAGTGTGACTATACAAGATTAAAAAGACAAAAATTACCACAAGATGCAAACAGTACGAAGAGGATAAAACCAGAGAAAGTTGTCTAAGACGCTTTCATTATGTATGTAAACCTCCATATGTACCGCAATCTAGGTGCAACCACTATAATGATTAAAGGCGCCAAAAGAGGAGGTAGACCTAAAAATCATACACAGAGAGTTGGAACCTCTCATATAAAGGATTCATATATGCAAATACCAACTAGTTGGAAATAACATTTAATTGTTGATACACTTATATTAGGTTTGGTGTTTGTCATAGGATTCCTTAGTGGCATAGAGACTTGCATATCAATATGTATGTGGGATTTAGAGACTCTTTTACCTTAAAAGAACATTACTTGGCATTGGAATGAAATGGGCTCGAATAGAGCAGAATGAATATTGAGGATTCATATAATTGATCTCAACTAGTTTGAGATTGAGTAGTTGATTGAACATCTATTACACTACACCACGAAGTATGAGTAGAGTAACTTCTGGGATGACCAACAAAAAATACATAAGAAACCCAACAAAGTTAGAGAAGTCACTTGTGAAAACTCTATCACTCCCTCTATCCATATTCAATAGTGCCACGCTTCTCAGTACTTTCCCTGATTGCCCCACTTGACGAAAATGCAACATATTAGTATTAGAAACTGCCCGAATGGACCTTGAGAAATCTCTATTTATCAAAAACAAAATTCATCCTTGTGCCTTGTGTGGCTAAATAGGACAGCAGAACAGGATGGGTTCTAATTGGAAGAACTACACGAACAAAACAGAAAGAAATGATAACACATATAACCAGAGATCTCAAACACCTGCAGACGCGACTGTATGCCATTATTGTTATTCCCTAGTTGAACAAGTTTGTTAGCTATTCGTGTCACATGTCCAATGTTTCCAATCCTGGGTGGGGACCTTCCCTCAACTGAGATCGTTGGCTGCATCCACATCAAAAATTTAATGGCCAAAGACTTCAAAATTGGGAAAAGAAAAAAATGTGTGTGTGTGTGTTTAGATTCTGATTAATACCTTGGATGGATCAGCAGCAAGCGTTGAGTTCTTCTCTGCCTCGAGAATTTTCACAAGAAGATTACAGTCACTAAGAAGATGTTCAACAAATTGAATATTCTTACTCTCCAGGCACGAAATAATTATAGTCTCAACATGATGATGCAAAAAGTTGTTGTATGGATACCTAAATTAGATACCAAATTACCAAACATCAGATACCTAGACACTATACCAAGTAACAGAAATCAGAAGGTTGTTGATAATATAGTACCATAATAATAATTACAAGGAGCACTTACTCAAAAAACAATTCTAGGATGCGTTTGACAGCACCAAGCCGAATCAACTCCTTTTCAGCAGCTTCACTGCTAACACTCACCAAGACTGAAACAAACTCTATAATCTGAAATTTAAAATTGATTGAAATCAAAATTTGAGGAATCGAAGTCCTATGACCACCCAGCAAAACATTAAAACACAATGCAAGTGGAGGGAAGTTTGTTTCTTATTGTTTGTTACTTAGATAAAAACAAGACTCTTGGAGTTCAGTCAATGTCATATATGTAAGCAATAGCAGAAAAGAAATGCTGGGAGACAGAACAAAAATATGTATATTGCTTTGCTTTGGAGCAGCAGAGGGCATCATAATTCTTTGTTTATTATTTTGGAGGGAAACCAAAGCAACATGAAAAATCACTGACAAAAGAAGACCGATGTTAACAGTATAGTCCTTAAAGTCCAAAAGCCTTTATTAAGTGATTCACAAAAAAAGATGATACTGAGACTCAACAAAGTACAACAAACACGCAAACTTGCCGGTACTTTAATATGAAAGTTAAATATTGATCTGCAAACTGTTATATCCGTGAAATTTGACCTTATGGAGAGAGAGGAACTCAAGAACTTTTTAAGATAAATACAATTCACTGAAGAAAGTTTAGATGAATTGTATTCTTTTGTTTTATATTTGGTGTACAGAAAGCCATATAGAGAGTACAGATTCTCTGGTAGATAAGTTAGGTAGTCTGCAAGTATAATAGATCAGTTATGATCTATTCTTTTGCTGTAAATATGGTTTAGCACTACCTTGATTTATATATAGAGAGAGAGAGACTGTTATCAATTTCAAAAAGAAAAAAATATCCATGAAAATTGAATGCTGATAACAAAAAATGAAAGATAATATTTCAAATTTTATTGAAACCAAGTGGACCATACATGATTTGATAGCATTGCATGACATAAATAGATAACAAGGGCTTGTTTGATCAAAGGAAAAAACAAGGGATAATACGCCCCAAACTAGCCCTCATTTGCCAACTCTTAAATACACACAAACTTGGGGTTCCTATTACCCCCTTGTATCTCACACCACCCACCCTAACAGATATTTACCCAAATGAGAAAATGGATGTACACACATGCTGCCACATGTCATTACCCATTTCTCTTTTTTTGTTTTTTTTGCTTCACTTTCATCTTCCCTATTTCTATACACAAACCAACACTCTCACCATTCAAATCAACAAATCACATGCATTAAAAAACTGATCATTCACTTGAAAAGCAAATGAAAATCCTAGCACTAATTCTCACAAACTTTTAATTGGAGCTATAAAAATCTCTTCAGAAAACACCACATAGAAGATTCCTTTAGATGGATCTAGGATGTGGTTTTTGGTTGAAGTCTGCAAGGTCAACATGTTGGGTAGTTTCTACGAATGGTGAAGTGAGCGGATTTTGTTGAGGGGGTCTTTCCAACAAAGGTTAATTGTTTGATTGCCACGGCTATAAGGAGCTTTTAGTGTGATAAAAAAGTTGGGTTGGAGGTCAGTGAGATAAAGTAGTTGGATCTCTGCAAAATGGTAGAGTAGTTCAGCTTGGCCGATAAAAAGTTAAGCCCCCCCCCCCCCCAAGTTACGGAATTCCAATAACTCCACTTAAAAATAGTCCACCGAAGTGTAAGTGTGTACTTGGCAAAACGAAATTAGGAGGGGGGTGTAACTTGTCTAAACCAGATTAAAACTCCCAATTAATAAATGAAGAAGTAAAGATTTGAACACAATGTTCATTTCCTGTAGAAAATAATATCAGCAACATTTCCTGTAGAAAATAATATCAGCACAATTATTTAAGTATTGTGTTGCGCTTGAAAGCCTCAGACCGTGGCATTGTTCTGCACTTTTCGTTCTTGACAATGCTGACCTCTCTACGTTATAGATCAAAAGTAATATTAGATATACCCATTTCTAATCTCAAATTTCCAAAACAGAACCTTGGGGAACTTATGCTTGATGATTTGAAATAATTACTCACACTGTAAAACTCCACAAGATTGTACAGTATTTGGTTAGCCCCATAAGAAAGAAATGATCACAGCATAACTTCAGCGTTTGTTTTGAAGTACTAAATGACACATAGATCAACTAATGTGGAATCTATAGATAGAATGTGAAATGAGAATACGTGTATTAGCAATGCAAGGAATAAACTATTTAAAGACAAAATACTCTTTTAAAGAAATTTATGTATAACGATCTCCGCATTATTAATCTCCGCATAAGCAACCTGTGCATTTATAATCTCCCCATACCTAGTGTGTGAACCAAAGGACCTGTTATTTTCCTACAAGAAGATGTTCAATAACTACCTTCAGACGATGCTTCCCAAGAGGTGGATGTAAGCTCCCATATGTTGTTGGCAGGACATTATCCTCTGATGAAATATCCAGAAGCTTCAATAAATTACCTACATAAACAAGCAATAATAAAAGTTATTCCACTTGAAACACAACATACAAGTTTAAATCATATCCTAAAAATCTAATTCATATGGATAACACACCAAAACCTAGATAACTGGTACAGCACAATGAATTATCTCAAATTCAGTATTTCCAAAAAAAGTTACTTATCCAGCGGAAAACAAAACAAAATACAAGGGGCAGCAGAGAAACAACTGTAACATCAAATGGATCTCCACTTATTAGGATGTAAAAGGATACAGTGGAGGTGTGTTGCAATCAAACCAGTGTCCCGCTTACTTTTTTCAATGATAACTTGATAAGTGTCACCGTACTCCCAATATAGCATGCGGTCTACCCAACTATATCAAACCAAAGAGTGATAGCGCACGTATTCCTCTCGAAGATCACAATGCACAACTCATAAAGGGAACCTAGAATCAAAACTTCACGTATAAAAGAAAAAGGTCAAATAGTTTTTGCTTTTTTAAAACCATGAATATCTTAAACTTCATATATGTGTTTTTGCACACTCTGGATATCTATCCTTCAATCATCACTAAAATAAACCAACATATTTGTTTTACAAGTGAAGTCACAACACCTACTGAAATTTGATGCCAATCAACACCCTTCAATTTGACCAAACAGTTGCAGGCTCTCTTAAACGTGTTGGCAACCCCTCCCCCAGCATAAGAATCCTAGAAGGCTTCTCCCATTTCCCTAAAACATTCAGACTAAACTTGCCACCCAATGGAGACTCCGGGGAACCTAAAATGGAAAGAAGGCACCACATATTTTTTTATTCAAACTGTACCTATCACTGACTAGGGATGGCAGTGGGGCAGTGCGGGGCGGGTTGAGCTCAACCCGCAAATTTTTTAAACCGCCCTGCCCCGTCCGCATGACAATTTTTTTCATTTTCAACCCGCTCCGCTTAAATTTTTAAGTTATTTTATTTTTTAATTAAATTTAATATGAAAAATAAAAATTCAATTTTTTTTAAATTTTTTGCTTTAACATCTCAACAACTAATTAACTATTTCTAGTTGACATTTCAACAATTGTTTCTTAATCGTTAATTAAAAGTTTCTAAGTAACATTTCAACAATTAACAATTTACCGGACATGTCTAGTTTAAATTTTAGAAAAGAAATTAAAATTAAAGACAATATTTAATATAAAAAGTTTATATATTTGATTTAAATTTTTACTAATTACAAAGATTTAATTTTCTTCGAATTCTTATTTGGTTCTTTAAACCCGCAACCCGCCCTGCATTAATTTTAAAAATAATTACTTCAACCCGCCCTGCACCTGCCCCACCCCACATAACTTTAAAACTACCCCGCCCTGCATAGCTCTAAACCCGCCCCGCCCTGCCCCATTGCCATCCCTATCACTGACAGAAGAAGAGAGAATCACATCTTCAGGTTAAGTTCACGAGTGGTATGACTAGGAAAAGCTTGTATCCTCTATATCAAAAGTCAAATGTATTAAGCACTATAACAGAACCTAAAATCACTTTTGTGCAAGATAAGAATGTCAAAAATCCTTTCTATTAAAGGGGGAAGGTAAGAATTCAAGAGGATGCACAAAAACATTTGTCTACCAATAGATAATGTCCAAAGATAACCAGCAAATCCATACCTAAGCTTCCCAACATCCCTTCCACGGTCTCAGGATTCGCACTTGCTCCAGAGCTCTGCATTGATTGGCGACCGTACATGTAATATGTTCCTGGAGCTAGCCTCTTAGGGTCTAATAACGATATGCACACAGATAACGAGTTAACCAAAACGGATTTAGGCCGTGAGTCCTCCAGAGCATGACGAAATAATCTCTCAATGAAACTGTGAAATATCATATAACCAAATATATGTTTGTGAGATCCAAGAAAATACAATAGTATCACAGGACTGAGACTTCAATCAGAATCCAAAATTAATGAAGGTTCAGAATAATAAAACACCTTGGGCTGGAGATTTTGGCAGCTATCCCAGGGGGAGCGTATCGAGTAATGGCACACAAAGTTTCTGCTGCATTAGCATGCACTTCAGGGCAATCCTGCAATTACAGAGAATTCCATTACCATATAACCTACATCAGCAATTGCAAGATTTGTAGGGTACAATGTCGCTAATAAATAGATGAATACTAGACCATCTTTATTTGATCCACCCCATCTTAACAGTCCCTAATGAGCACATTATGTTGAACATAAAAAAGGATAAATTATAACCTTCTCATAAACCCCAGCACCTTCGTTCCCTAGCAAATATCATCAGGAATGCAGTAAAAAAAAATTAAAAGAATGGTAGCATAAAGCAGTAATGCAGTATAATCTTAGTTCACAAGCCAGGTTTGATATTAAAACATATAAATCATGTAATGACATGGCATCTTAGGTGTGATTAAATAAATTCAGGAAATTGACATACTGATGAGCTAAACTTATCAACAATCATCTCCAGCACATCTGTATCTTCCAACCACTTCATGGAATCCGAGAAGTTGCTATACAAATGTTCATCGGTGCCAATTAGGCGAATTAACACCTAAAATCAAAAGCATTAGAACTTCCAGATTTACTCATGCCAAACAACCAAACATGCCTTCAATTATTTCAAAAACTACAAACCTCCATGATGGATGTAATTCCAATGAGATCAACCAACTTCTTGATAATATCATGATGAGCCTGCAAGAGAATAAACCATAATCATTAGCTTGACTGTGCTTTACTTTTTTTTGAAAGCATTGAGATGCGGTAGAAATCAACGTTTCAACATTTCACAAGGGACAATAAATTTTCCTGAAAAAAACTACTCAGATTATTGATACATTAAATGCATAAACAATTTATTGGTAGACCATACCAGTGAGTCAGACAAAAACTGGCATCTTAAACTAAAGAAGATATATACAAGTGACAACAGGCGAACACCTTCCACCATCTTAAAGAACATCAAAGAAATGGATTGGAGACTAAATGGAAGCAAGGTCTCATTGGTACATCCATAGAACATCTTTACCTCGACTGATATAACATCCAATCATTTCCTATATGTATGTGTCTATTTTGTAATGCAAATCAATAAGGAGTAGCTAATAAGAAGCAGCAAACTTACTTGCACATAGTTCATAAATGGTGATGTCTTCCGCAGCAACAAGCATATGACGACCTATAATAAGAAACTTGGGTATCAAGTCCAGCATAGAAACTGACAATCTGATAATAACAATTCACAGAAGGAAGTTAAAAAATGAAAGTACTTCCAGAGAATCCAGCGGATAAAGTCCCTCATTCAGTCTTACAGTAGCATCTAACATGCAACTATTACCTTGCTTTTGGTTGCAAAGGAAGCAAAACAATTGAAACTAGACAGGAGAAAATTGAAAAATAAAAATAGTTTTTTAAGAAAATTGATTTTGGAAATTAAAGCACGGCACACCAACAGAAAAGTTGCCAATGTTGCAAATTTTTTCCCCGGCAAGTAAAGGAATCAACCTTGCAAACTTATTAACCACTCCCCTTCCAGTTAAATATATTCAGATATGTAAACAAAGGTATACATAGCTAAGTAAAGCATAATTCACACTAATGTGGCTAGTGGTCAATGAGAAATACCTTGCTGAAGTAACCAGCCAACAGAGTACTATGTGCATGCTCGGGTTCCAAAAATGAGAATAGCAGGTTCATTAGCTGACATCCAAAATGAGAAAGCCAATTTATATAAACAATATTCAAGGAACTAAGCATATAGAACAAAGGCAGAATAAAGATACATGACAGAAATAAGAGTTAATACCTCCTCATTCTCCACCAAAGCTTTAAGAATTATGTCCACCTCACATGTAAAAATTTCACAGGCAATAAAAGGAAACCTATGGCACAAGTCAAACAAGAAATCTTTTGATACATGCACTTGAGTCAAAGAAAAAGAGAACTCATATTCTCATCCAAAGAAATATTCAGAGCCTATAACATATGAAATGTATCCAGCGCCAGTCAGACACTCACTTAAAAGTTCGTTTCTTCTCAGCATCTTCTGGAGCCTCTTCCACTATGTACCTGACAAGTTGCTCCACTTGAGCTCTTTCTCGCAGACTGTCAGAAAGAAAAGCAAAAGAAATCAGTTTCTTCCATAGAATGACTTTCTTTTCTGACAGGTTCTTCCATGACATGACCTTTAAATCCTACAACAAGAAAAGAAATTGTGCAGAGATGGCACCAAATGTTTTTTAATCTTACCAGTGTTTTTTTTTAACGGTAACATCCTATATATTTAACAGGTATACTATATCAAACTCTATAGTCCCCGAAGTTGGACAGTTGCAAAATAGAAGCCTTTCATCCTATGATACTTCTTACATATTGTCTAAAACATCAAAACTATCTTACGGTGTTTTTAAAAGCGAAAAGAAAGCGACAAGGTCCATGATGCTTCAAGCAAAACACAAGAAATGAAGCATACGCTTCTTTGAAGTCAAGCTCACAATTCACAAACATTAAAAAGATCACCAAAATTACATGACTTTAGTATAATAATGATCAGAACTAAATTAAAACAACTAATTGACCCTCAGGGGTTGGCCTGGTGGTAATAGACTTGAGCCTTGGGGTTTGCTCCCTTTCAAGGTCTCAAGTTCGAAACC
>JBCEWC010008729.1:0-19594 GCA_038996855.1 Solanum aculeatissimum | reverse complement strand
CCATGTGCCACCATGGGTTAATTCCCTATATTAGGGAACTCTGTTTTGTTGCGCCTTTCTAAGGTGCTTAGGGTACTGCTTGGCAAGAAGTTTCGGGTTTGGGTAGTGGCTCGGCCAGATCTTTTTGTCTTTGTTGGTTGAGCTTACATCCCCGTAATATATATATGATCATAGGTTTTCATCTCATGCATCATGGCATAGCATCTTGTTATGTTACTCTTTGTCTACGTGCATTCCCTTTGTATCACTGTCCCCTTGTCATGTTGCTTGGTCATACCACACTTGTCATATGCATTGCATGCCCGCATACTTAGTGCTTAATTGTGCTAACCCATATTCTTATCTACATGTTCTAACCATGTAGGGACTGAGGGTGACACTTGTACTCTACTAGACGACACTTGACATCTTGTTGAAGACTTGCTAGTGGTGAGCCCTTTAGTTCAAGGACAATAGCCACCGCCTATCTACCTATTTTATTGATGTTACTTATTTTGTATATTTTTAGAGTGAGCCTCAAACTTATCGAGGCCCCGCTCATCTATGTAGAGGCATTGTTGGACAAAAGTCTATACTCTTATACGTTCAGCTCGTATGTTGAACCTTTGACTATATATATATTATGATGCTACTTGGATTGGTTTGTGATCATGTATGTCTTATCATGCTTATTGGAACTTGGCTTATTACTCTTGATCATGTAAATTTGTCATGTATTATGTTATGATACGAATGTTGGGGGTTTGAATGACTATGTGCTTAAGTGGTAAGTCCCATAATCCCGGTGTACCCCCATGATTGAATTTCCCTTTCCCGTTCCCTTAGAGAGTATTACTAGGTGCTACGTGTGAGCATACTTATCCCATTTCCGTCATTGTCCCCATAGCTTGAGTCTCAAGTCCCCAATTCCTTAGAACTTGCTTGCTATGTGTTTAGCTTCCACACTTCCGAACCGATAATGTGTGTAATGATGCTATGATGACTTGATCGAGGGTCTTCGGGTCCTCTTTCGCCATGTCACATATAGGCCCCTATCCGGCTCGTGACAACCTCCAACTTGTGCCTTAGGAGGAGGCAGTCTATCATTAGCAACCCTTGCATTTAGACCATAGCCCTGTTGAAAGTGGCCATTACCACCACCACTCCAAGAGTTTTAGAACCCACCATCATAATGGGCTCTCTTAGAGTCATTCATCTTCCTGTCCTTGAGCTTTTCCCCTTTAATGTGTTTAATATAGGTCATAAGTCTGGAAATATCTATCTACCGAATAAGCATGGCCGTACAACACTCTTTCACATCCAAGTCAGAAATTCTGAAAACAAAATTTGTGCATTCTTGGAGGGGATCAACCACTAACATAGGAGCATATTTTGAAAGCTTTGTGAATTTGAGGGCATACTCCCTCACTGTCATGCCACCTTGTTAGAGATTGATAAATTCTATCAATTTAGCCTCCTTATGTTCAAGGGGAAAGAAGCGGTCTAGAAAAGCAAACTTGAATTCTTCCCAACCGACCCCATCATCACTTTCCCTCTCCATTAACCACTGGGTGTATCATACTTAAGTCACACCCTTTAATTAATAAGCAGCTAACTCAGCTTTCTCCTCTAAAATCACCCCCATAATGGTCAACACCTTAGAGAGTTCGCCAATGAAGTCTTGAGCTTCCTAATTAGCTTTAGAACCATAGAATTTCAGAGGATTTATCTGGGTGAATTCTCTCACTCTAACAGCCAAATTTATGACATGGGGAGGAGGAAGCCTGCCTATCCTGGTTTGTCACCACTTGAGCTAGCATGGCAAAAGAAGTCCATAATTCATCCTGAGTAACTGGATCTCTTACGGGTTCTTGAGGGGTTGGATCCTCATTAACTAGGGCCTATCTTGGGAGAGGAGCTCTTCTTGGAGGCATCTTATGTAAGGCACCAAGGAAGTCATCAGAGTTAGGGAATTTTAAGACATGTTTCATAGTAAGACACAAATAGTGAAGAAGTGAGGCATTTCCTAAAATGCCATCATAGCCTCTACTCATAGGTATAGTGCACTTCACACCCATGAATAGGACTCTACATGATGTAGCATGTTGGGATCCAAGGATCATTTTAAAACCTTAGTGTTCTAATACCAAGCTTGTCATGACTCGAGCCCAGGGCCTAGGAGTGACATGGCGAATAGGAACCCGAGAGCCCCCAAAAAAGACTTATAACATCCATGCACATATCATAGATTCACAAGCACATAACTAGATTAACCATATTAATTAAAAGATCTTAAGGGATACGAATAAATAACTCAAGCTATGGGATAGGGGTATAGGACTCATTTACATGCAATTCAACACATAAGTCTAAGGGATGGGGATCCAGGACTCAAGCTATGGGGGTATCATAAGGAAAGGGATTTATATGATCACATAGCATATAGAAAAATAAGGACTAAGGGGTGGGTAAGTATGACTCACGCTATGGGGATACAAGGTACTTAGGACTTTCAATATTTCTATATCTCATCATACTCATATCATCATAGTATAATACATAATCATAGCATCCCAAACATACATGTACTAAGGATTTCATGATGTCCAACAATGCCTCTAGTACATAGAATAGGATGTGGGCCAAGACATGTTCCAGTCTCGCCTTCAAAGTAAAGACATAAATGAGTATAACATAATATATAGACAGAAGGTAGGTCTAGTCCTTGGAGTAAAGGAATCACCATTAGCAAAGTCACAATCCAATCCAGCTGTCAAGAGGTGGATGAAGATAGTCCCAAGTCCCTATATGGTTAGATCATGTAGGAAAAAGTATGTGTTAGTACATTTGAATGTACTAAGTACGTGGACATGCAAATACTTATGAACATATTAACCTGCAATCAATGTTATATGACAAGGGCACATATATAGAAGGAAGTATATAGAAAATAATATAATATCAATATGCCTTGAAATCCATGATGTATGAATGTCATAATACTTAAACATATAGGGATGTAACCACAATTGGCATCTAGACCACGTGAGCTATTACATGAAATTCTAATATCTTCCCTATATCGATGAAAGGGTGGCCTAATTGCCAAAGGTAGACCAGACTCTACCTTATGGGTCTGGCCTATTTTGGAGAAGTAACCTTACCATAAAGGTCTGGCCCATTTCAGAAAGGATTTTTCATAAACATAATCATCCACAAAGGGGTATAAACATGAATCTATGTTTGGCACATAGTTTTGAGAAAGAAGACTTTATATAAGGACCCTTGGGGATAGTCCCCCACCTCCAATATTATCGGTGCTAAGTCATCACCCCACGGGAATAAATATACATATACATTCTTGGAAAAGGAGCATAAGTATTTTCAAATCATAATATTGCATACTTAGGCTTAAAGGCCAAATTATACTTTATTTTCATGCATACTTAGGCTTAAAAGTCAAATCATACTTCATGATCATACTTTCATTCATAGGAATAACTCATTCATACATGTCCATAGTGGTGTAAACACCCATAATTTTTAAAAAATCATATCATAGATATTATGTGATCACATATCATGTTATAACCATACTTGCTGGAAATCATAGTCATAATAATAATTGGATAATAACCCACTTCATAAATCTCATGAAAATACTTGTTCATGCATGCATATGTCATGAAGAATGAAGGAATAGCATGGGTAATTAGAATTCATAATTAAGACAACATAATAGGAAGAAATGATATGAAATCCATGAAGAAATCAATAATTAAAACATATGTTAATTTGCCCATGCATAAGTTCATAAATTAAAGGGATATGCATTTTTAAACTCTCATAAAATTCATGGAAGTCATTATAACAAGACTTAATTCATCATAAAATCAATGATTAAGTTCAGCCCATATCTCAATTTCAACAAATTAAAACTAATTTAAGAGACCCATTTATAATTTATACTTAGAAATCATAAAATTGAAGAAATAGATTTTGGGGTCTTCATGATTGGAAGGGAATTATAAATCAATTCCACATACCTTGAAGAACTAGAAAAATTAAAATGGAATTGACTTGAATTGAAAGCCCTCCTAAAATCCTACCTTGGATCTTCAATGTCTTGCTTGAATGGAGTCTTAGGAGAAAGAATTACTTAAAGTATAAGTGTTTTGATGAAAATGAATAGTAATGAAGGAGTATAAGCTTATTTAGGGGGTTTTAGGATAGGTGAGAAAGTCATAAAAGACCCTTAAAGTGAAATTATGAGAATACCATTAATGAAGTGGACTTAAATTTTTGTCTAAGGCACTCGTACAAGTATCTCATGAGCCGTACAAAGCTCCAGGGATCATACAAGTGTTCATAGAGGGTGCCACATCATTAAGATGTAACTTTGATACTTACAAAAAATTTCCATAAGATCCTTCCACGGAAGCCCACCATGGTTCGTAGTGGGTTATACGGTCCGTACCACTACCCTTGGTGGCTGCCTTGGTTGGAAACATGGCCATGATGGAAAGGGCTCCTCCCACGAGCCCTTTCATATCTAGTGGTAAGGACCACAAATAGTAAAAGGCACCATTGAGGGAAACCAAGCCTAAAACGTTTCTTGAGTCCAAGATAAACCGCGAGAATGCCAAGGGTCACCCCAAGGTTGCCTCCATGGCTCGTGGAGGTTTACCTAGAGAGGCATGTTCGACAAAATCCGTCGGATACCCATTTTCAAGCATCGTTAGGGCCTCTCGAGGTTTGGGTCCTTACAGTGGAAGGTACCCACAAATCAAACTCATATACCTAAAATGACCTTAAGCAAAAGCTTAAAGAAGATTAATGAAGAAACTTCTTGAATGGAAACCCTAGACTTATCCTTGCATTGAATGTTCTTTGCTTTAGAGAATTTTTAGAGAATGAGTAATAAAGTGAATGAGAGGGTTTTAGAGGGTTTAGGGTCCTATATGGGAGAAAAGGAGTCTAAAGAATATGTAGTTTTAAGTCTAGGATACGATGAATGGAAAAAACTACCCTTTAGTAAAATTATTGAAACACGATTCACAACCCCAATTACGGGCCATATACCAAACCATGAATCATACTATGGTTTCTTTCTATTCTCCTTTTCCAATCATCTAAAACTTGGTCTCTGAAGTCCTATATACGAGACTCAACTATGACTGTGAGTTTGACCTATGGGTCATTGACTCATCCGTAAAGTTACTCAACATTTAGGAAAATTTCACCGTCTCAGTACCTTATCTACAAGACCCACCTACAGTGCATAAAAGAGATCACGACCCATCCTATTGTTCATAGTCCCAACTTCATAAATGATATTTTTTCATCATCTGAGGGCATTAATCCATGAACCACTTCTACGGTCTGTAGATCTATTTATGAACCACAAAGTCCCATCGTGGATGACCTTGACACTTGGTAACTTGTTTACCCTGGTGATTCCCTTCCATGAACCCTATTTATGACACGTGGTTTGTACCATAAGCCATGAATGAGGCTCATACTTTTGACTTGTAACATTTTCAGTTTCATTTTTTCTGCATTTCTAGCTTTCGAACATATGGGTCCTTACAAAAGTAAAAAAAGATGAATAAAAAGAAAATACAAGATAAAAAAGAACCACATCAGAGTCAATAAAAAATAAAAAGGAAGAAAAGGAAAAATAGTAATAAAGGGTTGAAATAATGACAAAAATATGGTATACAAGAAGGGTGTAGACCCAACCATTTAGTCCAAAAGGATTCAAATTCCTATCTATGTCATCTCGACTTGCTTTTGGCTCAAATTAGGTGCATCACAACATCCTAAAAGATTTTTTGTGAAATGCTTGACTTGCAAGTGAAAAATGACGAGTCTTTCCCATTTTTATAACTTAACATTCCAAATTAAATTTCTTATATGCATTGTTGGCTGACAGAGTACAATGTCATAGATTGATGATGCATCATTAGTCTTATTAGTTATGAGTGATCCAATGTATTTGAGAAATGAAAACTTAAGGAGTTAATCATGTTTTTATAGTGACTTACTAAAATCTTTGTAGATAGCTTGTTGTATTGTGCTTAGACTAAGGTACAATTGTTTTGTGTTACTTGTTTAAGGACACAAAATTACTCTAAAGTTGGAGGTGTTGATGTGCCTTGAAATTATGACACATCTGATATATTTTATAAAAAGGTTTATATGTTCTCTTGCATGTTTTACTATGTTAGAATGTTCTATTTTTAAGTGTTAAATATCAAAAAGGCCAAAACTAGGAAAAGTTGAAGAAATACCCATAATTGGTGATCCAAGAGTCATGGAATAAAAGTACAGTCTGTGAATCCAAGCGTGAAAAGGATCAGAGAGATATCACTTGTAAGTCCCTATATGTTGGATGTTAAAAACAAGTCCGAAAATTGAAAAGTCCTGAAGATTCGTGAAGGTGTCCTACCAAGAGACCATACAAGGCTCGTACAGCACACCACGACTTGTGAAGATCCTCATGGTGACACCACTTGGCAGTGTGAGAGGAAGGTGGGGCTACCTTGGTGAGGTGATTCATCATGGAACCCACCATGGCCATGGTAGGTCTCCTGGAGTGCACTATCTCAAGACACCTCATCTTTCCTGTCGAAGGTACACACCAGAAACTCCATCAGAGGTCATGGTGCACACTACGGGTCATGTTGGTGCCTTCGTGTATGGTGCCGTCAAATTTTAAATATTTACTCCATTTGGGAATTTAGGTCCTTTCACTAATTTCTAAACTTATTTTTGGATGATCTTTAGACTAAATTATCCTTCTAATATTACAATAACCTATTTAAGGTCTTCCAAATTGCATCTCAAACACTTAGACTCAAATTCACTCTCAAAGTCTCCTCCTTACTCCAAGTGAGAAAATTCAGTGAATACCTAGAAAATTTCAAGTCAAGTTCATTTTCACCATAAATTCTTATTGAGGTATGTGAGTCTTCATCCATGGATACCTTTCACCCGTGGAACCCAACCTATTTTCATACTATTTTATTAATTTCAAGAATAATCATATTACAATTTTTATGACTTTGATTTCAAATATTATTATTTTGATGTAGATTACATTTATATCTTGGAATATGCATGAATTACTCCCAATTTACATGAATTACATGAAATTTCTCAAGTATGTTATGTGGAATATAGAAATCATGAATGAGTTCCTTCAATTATGATTTGAATAATATGCACTTCAATGATTATGGATGTATTTACTTTACTTTAATTTAATGATTTTGAACTTGTTGGGTATGAATCCATGTCATTTCTCTTCATTTCATCACATGACCAGGTTTTTGAATGTAGAAGACTTCTAGTATGATTATGAAGAGGGGATTTAGAAGATTGAAGGTGACCTAGGATCCCTAGAAGAGACTCAAGATCCTAAGAGGTGAACTAGTACCCTAGTATATTTATGAGTAGGGGATTTAAGATCTTTAAGGTGACCTGGGATCCCTAGGGGAGACCTAGGATCCTAAAAGATGACCTAGGATCCTAGCATGAAATGAGCTACTCTTATGCATGATGTTATGGACTATGAGATCAATATTATAATGATGTACAAATATGAATGATGATATTTATGATGAGCATGACTATATGTCTATATTATGTATTCTGTGGGATGTTAACTTCACACCGACAAGACTAGGGATTGCAACTCTCCCTCTAAGTAAGGCATGAACCCATTAGAAGTAAATTTCATTATCCCATAACTATGTGCCACTGTAGGATTTATGATTTTCCAATATGGGTTGCTAGAGGATCCACATAACTTATGACATGTAGAGTTCTACCTTGACAAGTAGACTCTTTTTTTTTATGTAGGGGCATCACTAGGATCCCATGTTATAGCTCGCATGATCTATAGTCAGTTATGGTGACATATCCACATATGTTGATGTACTATGATATCATGCATCATTACATTCATGGAATATTGGTGTAATGATTCCTTTCTCTACATTGGTTTTACTTATGTGTGCCCTTGTTCATGTATCATTATTATGCAGCTATTGATATAATATATTTTAGTGCATCATATGCCTACATACTTAGTACATTCAAACACACTAACGTATATTTTATGCCTATATTATCTCACAATGTAGGAATATGTGACTATCTTCCTCCTTATCCTTTTGGTTGAATTTGGATTAGTTTCAGAGATAGATTGGGTGAGTCATCATACTTTGGGGATGAGAGACCTACTATTATTTTAGCTTTTATTTTATGCTTGAGATTGTTATTTGTTTTCATTGCAGGTGAGCTAGGGACATATCTTTTCCCCTCCCAGTTTATTATTTAGAGGCTTGTTGGACATGATGTATGACTTATATGAATTTTTTTACCTCTTTTGCATTTATGCTACAACCTTATGATTATGTTTTAGCTTATGCTTATGTTCCTTCTCTCATTACCTTTGAATGCTTATGATATGCTAAGTAGGCTAGTTTGAGATTTTCTCAGGAATGTCATTAGTTATGTCACAACTAGAGTTTTGATTGGATCATGAAAAACATAGTATCAAAGCCCCAAGCTTTGAAGTATCCTAGGGAGTCCAACACATTGTGTAAAGTATAGTCTTACTTATGGTCTTAAAGCATGCCAAATCTATGAAAAAGAGATTGTAAGGAATTTTAGGAAATGTTTCATTTCTTTCATGATTCATGTCATGTTATAGAACGTGTCCTAAGGCTTCCTTACTCTAATGATTGTTCTTTGAACTTTTCAAAAATACCTCAAAGAAGAGTACCTGAGCCAAGGGAAGTACATGCTAATGAAGATTAAGCTCCTCATAACCCTTTGGGAGAATAGGTCACTAATACTTAATTTTGGACTGTTATTGCTATGTTGTCCCAGACTATGAAAACCAGTCCAATTAGGGTGTGGTTTCCCCACCTCCTCATATGCCTACCCCAATAACTAATATTAGAGATTTTTCTCAAATAAACCCTCCTGAGTTCCATGATTCAAAGGTAGATAAAGATGCTCAAGAGTACATTGATGAAATATATAAAGTATTAGTTGTCATAGAGTTGTTTGTAAAGGAGATGGACATCTCTTGTCTCATGACATATACCAAGCAAATTAAAGGTGAAAAGATCAAGGACAAAAGGGTGTGGGAGTGTAAGAGGGACTGGTTTGAATGTGGGTTTATAATGCTAGGTTCGATAGTGGAAGTAGTTGTCCTCAACAAGGCCAATGATTCTAAGTCTAAGGGTCATTTCAAGCTCCAAATCAAAGGTTTGATAGAGATAGGATGTCATACCCTAGGGTTTAAGGTGGTAGAGGACAACCTAGGTTCTCTATTTATGGGAAAATCCATAGAGATAGGTATTTAGCAGGATTTGGCGCTTACTATGGATGTTGTAGGATGGGCCATAAGCAGTCAAAATTTCCAGGTGTGACAAAAAAAGGCGAAGAAGGTCATCCCCAAGGATAGGTTGCTCTAAGTGTTCAATGTCATCCCCAGAGTTGTTAACTATTAGCTTTAATATGTCTCAACAAATCTAGAAAATGTATCAACTTTAATTTAGTATGACATCTTATAGAAAGAATTTGTGATAATCGCAAGAAATAGATTGAATGAATGATACATACCGTCATTCTCGAACATCTTATAGTATTTTCAACAAGAATTTCCTCAAATTTTCTACCCAAAGAATCTTTAGTGTATGATGTCTTCTGTCTATTTTTGCAATTCCATGTTCCAAATATAATTCTTGCTTCCTCCAAAAATCAATTATAGGTAATTGTCTAACTTTTACCAGACAACCGTTGATACACTCGGCTATATTTGATGTCAGCATCCTCCCCCTATTGACTGTTGCATGTACTCTTGACCATTTTTCACACCCGACATGTTGAAGATAATCCATGACCCTATGATCAATTCTTTTTCATTTTAGCCATTATTTTATCAAAATCATCCTTCCTGTAACACTTTTTCATTGAGTAGTACATGTCACTTAACATATCCTTGGTCTTCTTGAAATTTGTGCACACATTTTTTCAAATATGTCAGATGCATGCATAATGGGGTACCCTGAAAAAAAAGTACGAACACTCTTCATTATGCTTTCATTACGATCAGGTACAACACACATTTCATCTCTAACGTTGAATACATCTCTATATTGCTAAAAACAAATATGTCCATGAAGCATCATTTTTCGTATCGACAACGTCATATGCTAACAGTAATATGCAACCTTTAATGATAGTTTCAACAACAAAAAATTATAAGAATATGATTCTTGTGATGAATTATTTAATTTCAGATCAATAAGTTTTAATTTAATACCTGTACCATCAAGTGTGCTTGCCGACAAAACTATCCCTTTGGAAGCGCCACTTAGATGCGCACCATCGACAACTACTACAGGTCTGCAAAATTGGAAATCCTCATTAATGGCCTTAACGCTATAAAAACATACATAAATTCATTTTCAGCAGACCTTTTCAATCTTATATAGGAATTTGGATAGACAGTATTAAACATGTGTATATATCTAGGCATCTGTCTATATCCGTCAGCTGATTTTCCCCTTACTATCTACAACACACGTTCTCTTGCATGCCATGCTTTCTGATACATAATGTTTACCCCATAACCAGCGTTAACATCATCAACAATATCATTTGAAGTACGACTTCTCTTGTGATTTTCCAATTTAGGTGCAGTGACACGGCTACCAAAAGACAATGTAGCTTCAACATTATTAAGAATTCTTTCTCTCATTGGAAAAGTGTGTATATCTTGGAAGTATCTTATTTGAACACATCGGTGTTCTTGATATATGAGGCCTTAATTATCCAAGCATATTCATCCGAAAAGCATTTTAATACATAGTTGCACATTCATTTCAAAAGAAGTTTATCAGTCACACAAGTATTTTTTTTACAATAATAAAAATGATAAATAAATCAGAAATCATCTAAACATGGACATGATACAAAAATAACACTAATTGATACAACACAAAACCCCCAAAATGTATCAGCTGATCAAAATATTGATACTAAATTTTCAAGTGCCTACTAATACAACATTCATCAAATTATTGATACAACTAAGGATCTTTATATTATCGTATATATAGTGATAGACTTTTTCTTATATTTCAACACTGTTTTTTACATATTATTACACTGATACATGCATCAACCTCAAACACAGTAAGAACATTTTCATACTACTATGCAATCGCAAATATATATCGTACCTTTTGCTATCAGATCTTTTGATCCTAAAATTGAAACCTTTTTCGATCATGTATTTTTTCATAAGCACTACCAAGGTTGATTTATCCTTATACATTTGTCTCTCCTTTTATCCATCTGTGTCGTTCCGTTGATCATACCCAATGGATCTACTCTAGTTCCATATCATGAACTATCCATAATGGCTTCCACCAAACCCAAAATATTTGTCTCATTTTCATGATTTTCACCACAATGAACCACACCACATGCTATATCAAATGTCTGCAGCTCACCAACATTTAAGTCGACGACATCCACACACAACGAATACATTTTAAAGATTGTTTCTTTCTTTTTAACTTCAACATACAACCTAACACTCATGTCATTTCATATTGTTATTAGAGAGGAATTACCTTCAACAACGTAACGTATCAATAAAACTTTTTCTTCTTTCATCGAACTCTCCCATACACCGTCTAGTAGAACAGTTCCAGTGAGCAAAACAATGTACACTCCAGTTCACGAGCCAACTTTATAGCCCATAGATAAAACTACAAGACGTGAATGGGGATCGTAAGCTCAGGTAAGTCTTCCTACTTTTGACTAAGTGTGGGAGGCTTCTACTACCCACTCTACAAATCATGTCTTAGAGTATGGCCCATGGATGGGTCCGTGAAACCAATCTCTTAAAATCAAGGCCTTATCTCACTACAAGACCATACCTACAGAACATAGAATCCTCTATGACCCATAGTCTAGCTTTCGTAAGACCTAGGCCCAATCATTTAAACTGACACAATCAAAGTATAAAAAAGGGGGTCAAATAATTTAGATCCCCAATTTCACAAAAAATTCCTAAATAACCCGACCCCTTCTTCAACCCTAAGCAAATCCAACCACCGTCCGACCACCACTCCCACTTTTTTTTCAAATTTGCTGGTGACATCCCGACAACTAGGACTTGCCCCTTTCTCAGATTCCTCCTTCAAATTCCACCTATTTTCTCAAATTTGGTAAGTCCTTAGTCCTACAACCTTTGTACTTCTGAATTTTGCTTGATATGGTTGAAACGTTTTATGGGTATGACGTTTTTGACTTGATGGTTGTAAATTACTAGTTTTCCTTGTGTGTAATGTGTTTAATCATGAATTAAAAGTTGCCATTATTATGAATAGCTTTAAATGCCTGAATAGGTGTGTGGTCGAGTGTTGATTGATTTTTATAATGTAAGTGCAAGTGCATATCATTCAACTTGAATGGGAACCATTACTTGAGCAAAATGATGTGTGCTTGCATGTAACTCTCAAACTAGTCTCGGATTGTGATATTCTCATGTAAAATGGAAATCGATGGGGTCATGCGTCAGTATTGCACTTGGGGTGTTGGGTATTTGTTCAAATCACATGAGGGTGCAGGTTCTTTTTGTTTTAGTACTATTAAATGAATTATGGTTTATATATATTGATTTGGGACCTATGTGATAGGTTTAGAAAATCAGGATTACTGGAAATTCCAAACCAAGAGGGTCTTCTACAGCCCATGGATTAGTCCACAAGCCATAGTTGCCCCTTGTGTGAAAATTCAGTAACTTGAAGTTTCTAGGATTCTATCAGATGAGACCTTCAATGAGCTATAGATAAATCTATGACTCGTAGATAGGTCTCGTAGGGTCTTGCCTGCACAAAACAAAAAATGTAGTCACATTTACAACTCAGTCTATGACTTATAAAATATTCTACGAGTCGTACCTGGTCTTGTATATGTAGTTCCACTAGCCAAAATATATAGTACTCAACTATCTACGAAGGCCTTTTATAGCCCATACTTTAACTTATGGCCCTAGATGAGCCCTTGTAGACATTAAAGTCAATCCAATTTTTCTTCTTTTATAAATGTTTTGTATTTCATTCCTGTATTCTTGCACTCATAGGTTTGCATGATGTATGCTTTTTAGGTACTATGGACCTAAAGCCTAGATGAGATGAGATACGAGCCATGAGGGAACAACTACTACATGATGAGCCTATGGACTCCAAGGCCACTCTTAAGTCTAGTGGCTTGTTAGAGGAGCTTGGAATCCAGCCTGATATAGGCGTCGAGTTACAATAGACATCGGCAGGTACCAGATAGTCACGAAAGTATCAAACTTAGGATATAGTGGTATCGGACCTATAGTGAAGGCTTCACTTAGTTTCACCAATACATTTTGGTGAGATGTAGTTAGATCGCAGATTCGACTGACATATGCAGATAATACACTTACAGCGGATCATACAGTACTGGTTGCCAGCAACTTGGTTGGCTATGACATAGATTGGGTCAAGTTGATTGCAAAGAAAATACACAAGGCAGCCTTGAAGAGATCTACTTTGATCTTATTTCCTTGCCTAATATACATGCTTTGCTTAGTGGAGATTGTGGATAGTATTCATGAGGTGGATACTCTGATAAAAGTTCAAAGGATACTGGATGCCAATCTAATAAAGACTGATGAGAATCCAATGGCACTTAGTCAAGCACCATAGCCTCTAGTCCATGTGCCAGAGATGTTCGCCACAGTTCCACCATCTAAGCCACCATCTTCTTCCACCATTGCTGCTTCTATCATAGAGGAGACCCTACAAACTGAGCAGACCGAGACTGACAGAGAGGGGGGGTCCCACTATTACTACTACCACTTTTATACAAGAGGTAGTTCTAGTATCTTCCGTAGGCATGGTTTATGTGTTTGCGGTCTCCATTCAGACCATGGCACAAAGGTTGGTTAGGACTGAGACTTAGCTCACACAACTATTATAATAGATTAGGCCATGGGTCTGCCAGACCATTTTTTAGGCTGAAGAGCGCATAAGGATACACTATACGACCATTATAAAGGAAATATTGAGCCATTGTATGTCCGTATAGATGCTTTTAAGCATAAATTAGAATAGAGTCACACTTTATCCCAACCCCCTAATCTGATTGTGATGCAGATAGAGATTCAGCAGCTCCGAGCTGAGATTAGAGTAGCAGCACCCCCCACGAGTGGTATTCTCAATGCTCAACACTGCTACCGAGGAATTCATAGATCTTTTTCCACTAAGGAGATACCACTTTGCCCCTCTAGAAAGAGGCCCCGTTCTAACACTGATGATCTAGATGTCTTAAGATGGGAGGCAGAGTTGATTGAGAGGCAGCAGGTAGCAGATTCCACATGAGCATCAATCGAGTATGGGATGGCACAGTAGGCACGACTGTTGGAGATTTTAAGGGGTATCGGTCTATCCGTACATGCTCCAACTTTTGAGGAGACCACCATGCAGATTAAGGGTGGCGAGACACAGTTAGAGACTGGCGCTTAGGCGTCCAAGTATGTTTTTTACCCCTATGTTTTAATTAAATTATATTTTGTGAATTGAGAACAATGCACATCTTTTTCGATGGGGTATGGGCAGTTATAGGCCTCGATGAAGTTTGAGTATCTATGGCCTATAACTATTCCAATTTTTGAGTCTGAGGGGTTTTTTTTCCTTTGTTCTTTCCCCGAGGACATTTACTTTATGTTGAACCGGCATGTTTTAGGACGTAGAGGTAGTATTAGTAGCATATTGTACTTAAGTCTATGGCATATGTATGTTTATATTGAAAAAATGATATCCATCTAGAATTTTTTGTTTTTAGGTAGTCTTGATATCATCCATGTGATCTTGATTAATTGACAGTGCTTGTTCTGATCAGTAAGGTGTAACTTTGATAAAAAGAATGATTTGAGAGTCTGAGTTGATAGTGTAATCAGTTCCATGTGTGTGAGATTATTTTCATGATTCTCATACTGTGTCTTATTTTAGAACTTGTCGTGTTACTCTAACTTTGATTGTAGATTAGTTGGTTAAGAAAGGATATTAGGTTGTTGTTCATATTAGTCCACTTAGCCTAAATAACCAACCAAATGCTTGATGTATCCCTTGATCCGATTATTTGAGCCATGCATGTACCATTTTTTGTAGACACCTAAGGAACCAAGCCTTATTAATTATGAAATCTTTAAATTGGCCCTATCTCTTCCTTGAACATTGTGTACGTTGACTGAGGCAAAAAGCCTAAGTTGAGAGTTGCCACCAAAAGTGGCCTTGGTTTGTAGGTTGGATATTGTGCACCACAACTCAAGCCAAAAGCCTAAGTTGAGGGTGGCTAGTGTAAGGGAAATCAAAATAAACGTGGTGGAAGTCAGTGATGCATAAAATAAGGGAAAACGTTCTATGGGTTCCAGAAAAGATGAAAAAATGCCTTAATAATGAGCTAAACAGAAAAAGAATTTGAAAAATAAAAGGCAATTAGGTAAGAACTAGAATAAGAAACCCAGAAAAGCTTGGAATAGGAGAAGGGGAGAAGGAGTAACAAATATCAGTGTTGGTAGGACAAAAGTGTAGAAAATATAGTATCAAGGAGTGCCTTTAGTCACTATGTTCCCAAAACATCATACCAAAGCCTCCTGAGCCTACGTTACAAGCCAAGAAAGACCTATAGTGATCCTAACCTTAGTCGTCGAAGGTCATAGTCGCGAGTGCAGGGGAAGGCATATGGTATTGAGCACAGTGTTTGAATATTTATTGTGAGAGTAAGTGATTTTTGCATGGTCCCAAGCATTGAATCTAAAAATACTATTATGAGTGGGATATGGGACTTCTTTGTGTGAGGGCACTTGTATCACACTGTTGATTGTAGGCTAGTTCAGTAATTGTTGCTTATCTATGGTTACCTTGCTTGTCATAGTTACACTCTCACATATATTGATCTACATTAGTTTGTTAGATGACTATCTGATATGCATGGATGTGTTGGTGTGGATGTCTGAGCTTGATTTTGTGATAATGTATGATAGTTGACTGAGGTTTGTGATAATGGAAGTTAATGTATGATATTTGGTTTAACATGAACTTCAACCAAATATGCTCTAATTTACAACCTCGAGATTTACAGCCATTACACCTATCACACCCATCGCATACTCTAATATGCTCAGCTAAGAAAAAAATCAGAGATCTAAACAAAAACCCAAATTTACAACCTCGAGATTTACAACAAGCCTAGGAATGGACATAAATTCACCCAAATCAACTACAGATAAGTCAAGATACTACAAACCCAATCAACAAATCAAATACTCATATTGAAAGCACACCCCTAACATGGGGGTTTTAGCCACACATGCTAGAAATTAAAGATTGATTACCATTGATAGTAGTTGAAGTCGTGGATAAAAAGATTGAATACAAATTAGATGATTCTCACTAGCCAATTTCCTCTAATTGATGCTTAATTTTCTCAAAACCCTAATCTTCCTTGTACTCTAAGGAGAACGTTTTAGGTACTACTACTGCTAATTGTTCACAATTTGAATGAAAGGTCTTGTACAATGTCCTTTTCTAAAAATTTCTTATATATTCCATGCAAAAACCATGAATATTTTTGCAGCAAAATGTCATTCAGCGATCAAGGTCGAGCATCACCGAGCACTCCGGTGATGCGCCAAATGTGCACTTGACCACTTTTCTACGTGAATTTAAAAGGCTCTCTTTTGCTAAAACTTTAGGCGATGACTTTTTGCTCTACTTTTTCAACTTCTGTGATGCGCCAAACTACTCCTCATATCGTCTTTCTATCAGTGCTCTAGGGATTTGGGTTCTGAAACTTTAGGTGATCACTTGTGCACCTGCTGAATCGTCGAGCATACTTTGCGATGTCAATTCTGATGGTATTATTTTGTCAACTAGAAACCTTGGTTGCTTCAAATTTAGGATATATCCTTGGGTCCTTCAACGAATCACCGAGAATGTAGACGATCTCGCATTCCATCATCTCTTAGGCACTTTTACTCAATCTCTAAGATTCTACCACATCTTGTCTATTTTCATGCTTTTAACTCTATTTCCTATCATAGCACATGCAAATTTGTTAGTAATTGGAATTAATATCACATTAAGGGCAATGTTTCCTTACAATTTAACCTCAAAATGAATCAAAGATATGGACTCATCAATGTGTTGTCAAAATGCATCACTTTTGATGCTTAAAACTTAAGATTTTTTGTGTTCTCAAAGCGATATTTGTGAGTTTGATGTGTTTTTATGTTTATTTTGTAGGATTACAGAGTTGAATTAGTTTTGGGATAAAGTTTGCAGCATTACAATATTTTGGGAGAATACAAGGCACTCTACGGGCCGGGGAGACGTCCACGAGCCGTAGAATGGTTTCGTGGCAAAATCCAATAAAGGGTCTATTTTAGATTTTCAGTCCATGATGGGACAGACTAGCCATAGAAACCTATACGGGTTATGGAATGATTTCATGCCTTAAGGATCAAAGATGAAAATTTTCAAACAATGTCTCAGACGAATCCCTATACGGGTCGTAAGTCTGAATACCGCCCATAGGAAGGTATCATGGAAGTGGTGATCAGTTTCCAAAGTTAAAGTCTACGAAACCCCGACATAGGCCGTGGAATCATATATGGCTCGTAAACTTGTCTGTGATGCCTGTTGACTCAATTTTCCTATTTTATTTTGGATTTGGTTTATACTTAATATAAATAGATTTTTAGGTTTCTTTGATGTTAGAAGACAGGTAGAACAACAGAAAAAAGACCTGAGAAACTCTCTTTATGTGATTTTTATGTTAATTCCATAGCATTGTGATTTCTTGAAGATTGGAATTTCTTGCTCTTTAACTTTATCATCGTAAGTGCTTGATTATGCTATTCTTTAACATGATTAATTCATCTACCCTGATTATGCTTAGATAAATCCACAACTAAAGTTGTGGGAACCATGAAGAACTAAAAAGGTAAAACTGGATAATCCATAATTCTTGGAAGGTGTGCATGCATGTATTGATTATTTCTTTTTGTTTAAATTGCTTTTTAAGAGTGCCAACATTAGAACTCGACTAGTATTACTGACTAGATCAAGGTAGTAATGAATAGGAAAAAAGATTAATTAACAAGATTTGATTGATGTTTTCTTGTCGAATCAACCAAACTTGATCAAGGGGAGGTTGTGCTAGAACAATAAGTAAGTGTTAGTCATGTCACATTGCGAAGATGGATCAAATCACGTAACGATATTTACCTTTCACCTAGATCAAAGGGTTTGGTAAACTTAATTTACCATTCTGCATACTAAACACTAAAAAAGATTATGATTATCTGGTAATACTGAGTTAAGGAATCATGGGAACACAATGCCCTAGTTGCTTCTTTTATTGATTTTATGACACTTGCACTAGTATAGGTTTACTTTTCTGCAAAATTATAAACCCCCTCCTTTGGGATATAAGTAGGTTAATCACCTCAAATTATTTTGAATTATCCTAAAGTCTACCATATTCCTTGTGCACTCGACCCTAACCTTGGTTAGGTTATATTACTTGACAGTGACTGTTTTAATCTTCAAAAAAAGAGGTGTAGCTTTCTAATGACCCAAATCTTTTTTGAAAACTCCTTATGGTTGGTCTTTTATGATGTTGTAATAGTCATGATTTAAGTTTGGTAGCCACGGGTTGAGTTTAAGTGGCCGAACTCAAAATGGATCTTTTGGTGGCCTAGAAAGGCCATTTGGACAGTATAATTTAAAGAATCATAACTTTTGATAAGGGTGGAACCGTGTGAGTTACTGTATATCCAATTAAATATCTTTGAGTTATATTCGTAACGTAACTAGTTTCACTCAATTCGAAGTTCGTATGAGGAAGTTATGGACAAAATAGTGAGACCGCCTGAAATTCAGAAGACACTGAGAGTAATCCCTAAAAATGGCCCAAGTCTAGGACCATAGACCATGTGAGGGTCCACCATCCATGTGGGTATCCGTGTGGGGGTCCAGGGAGTTCAGGGTGGCAAGGACCCCACCCATAGACCAAGTGAAGTCTTACGAACCACCCCACAGTCTGTGAGACCTCAAACGGTCTGTATGGATGGTACGTCAAGTGGGGCAGTAAGTTGGCCTTGATGTGACTTGATTTCTGAGCCAAGTGTGGCTCCACGGACCAGTACACGGTCCATGTGAAGCCACACGGCCTGTGATACCCCTACGTGAAGGGTGACAGAAAGTCCCCCGAGAGTTCGTGTTGAAAACTTGGCCAAGTAATGCCACACAAGCAGTTGTACGACCAATGTGCAAGTAGACAGTCACTGTATCTCAACCGTGTAACACTGTGTTTCAGTTAATTGTCCTTTTCATTAATTGTATTTTCGTAATTTAATTAATCCCAAGGCTCCTTTTAGGTATCCTAAGGTCTCCTAAACCACCTTAACCTAACCCTAACCCCTCTTCATCCATTCTAAGGCTCCTCATTACTCTTTGAAAAATCCTAAATTCTCTTGACC
>JBCEWC010008728.1:0-19596 GCA_038996855.1 Solanum aculeatissimum | reverse complement strand
GAAAAGAAACAATACACAGATATAAGAAATTTCCTCCTCTTCTTTTGCTTTTATTGTTCCGCCTTAAATTTATTCTAGTTAATTTGAGATTCAGTTTAATAACAGACCTTAATTATTGGAGTAAAGAAAGGACAAATGGAAGGGTATTTTGGGTAATTCGCAACATATTTTGCAGGTAGGTGTTTTTGTCTTGGATTTGAGAGGAATGATATCCTCACTTTCCTCACCACCAAATCTTCCTTTATACCTTCCCTCTTCTCCAATTCATGACTCATAAATAAGCTTTTCTTTCTCCAAAATTTGCTTTTGTTTTTCTATTCAAAAATTCCATATAGTTCTCTGTTACAACCAACAAATTAAAATCTTATATGTCAGTCAGGTAATGTCCATTGTATAATTTAATATCTAATTATACGTTTTCCTTTCAAGTAATAATAGTTCAATAATGACAAATTGACATTGAGAGTGTACTTATTCCCATCACACTTCATATTCCATGTACTGAGTATCATTTATTAATTTGCATCCAAATTCTTTTTCTTTTTCAACCCCAATTGTTTTTACTTTAAAGTTTTGAGTTTATTAATTCTAAATTTTAGTAAATAAAGTAATAAATTATTTGTCATTTCGTGCTTTCACATAGTTGTTCCACGTGGGTCTTGTCTATATTCATAGTATTTCCATGAAAATATCTCTCATTATAATTTATTGTACATTTTTCTAGTTGTGTGAGTCAACTTTAAAGATTGTGAATCCCCGTGTGCCCATTTATTATTTCCTATACACTATAGTATGCCACTGCCCATATGACCCATCCTTCATTATTTTTCCTTGACATAGATGGCCGTCTCTTTTGGATCAAGTTTAGATATTTGAGCTTTTTTACTTGTCTTCTTTTATAGGTGTCTATGACCTAACAAGTTATCTTGATAACAAATTGACCAATTTTCAGCTTAGAGGTATGTAATTGTGTTCTGTTTGTTTTGGTATTTATTTATTGTGAATGTCTCCTCAATTTTGAAACTTATACTAGTTCTTTATTTAAGACTTTGGTACATAATGGTTTGCTAGGTTGCTAATTAGTGATAGGCAATTGATCATATTATTGAAGACTCCCCATATACTTGTTCATGTAAAGATAAGCGAGATTCTTTGAATTGCTAATGCCATTCGAGGAGGAAAAGTGGGTATAAAATTTTACTTCATTTGATTCATAGTAGAGACAAAAATATAAGATAATTTTTCTTCATGTGTTCTATGCACAGAATTTCTTTATACTTGTTGCTGATGGGAGTTACAAATATATGGTGAAATCAATTTAAATATATGAAATCTGATCCATATATCACGATTATAAAAAAAGATTGAATTGTTCAAACTTAGTCACATTTTTATATTGGAGTTCCACCTATTAAACACCTAATCTAACAAATACATTCCTATTAAGATTAATTAAATTTAGGACACGTGACACTTGCTATATTTCCTTTTACAAAAAAAGTTTTTGAGTTTTTATTTTTTTGGAAAAGAGTAAATAAATTAAAAAGAAAAAAGGGAGATTTCTTGTCCCCCAACTCTTCTTCTCCACATTACCCTCGGGCCTCATCTCCTCCACTTCACTTTCTCTTTTCAGCCATCAATTGAAACCAAGCTCATTCATTTTCTTCTTCTAGTATTATTTTAGTTACACCCAAAAAGAGAAAAGGCGCGCTCTTTCTCAAAATGTTACATCACAACCCTCTTCTTACGCCCCACGAAGGTTCGAGTTAAAGCTACCATAAAAGGGTAAGCTTTGAGAATTGCGTTTCTGATGTTAAAATAATGATGGGTATTTTCAAGAAACATGGTACGGATAAGTTTGAAAAAAATCTTAGATTTTGGTATGAAATGTTATTTCGTGAATAGTTTCTCTTTGTTTTCTTGCAAATGAATGTATAAATAAAAGAGCTTTGTATGGACTTCTTCTAGTTTTGATATTGAATTCATAGAAACATTCATTCTATTCATAGATATTCAGAAATTTGTAAAGTTCCAGTAGAATTCTAGGAGATGCCTATTTAGAAGTACAGGTGATCAATTACGGATGGTTTACCCATGAAGTTTGAAAATTTTATGGTGGATGATTTATGTATTTCATAGTTCTGTAATCTTCCTTTTGATTCTATGCAACTTACAGAAGTTTGATTGTTATTATCGCTTCACCAATTTCATAAAATTTAAGTTTTCCTTTTGAGAGTTGCTCTGAAGATTCCCCAGTTAGTCTTCTCCTTGTAGAGTGTTATGGTCTAACTGGAGATCTTGTTATTTCAAAATCAATTTTTGGATGCTTTGTATTACGTATTCCATCTTAAATGAAGCTACATGGTCAATGAGGATCCTTTAAGCTGGCCCCCACTTGCTTGGAATTGAGGCGCAGCATTGTTGTTGTAGTATTATGTACTCTTTCCATTTCGGAAAGAATGAAGGGGTTCAGAGTACGAGGGTCGAACCATCTGCTTGTCCATCTCAATTTGGATGTTGATTTCTTGATCTTTTTAAAATAAATTGTATGTTATTAAAAATTAGGTAAGAAAGGAACTATAAGTTGCAATATTTTATAATTAAGAATGTTTACGAAATACATGAGAAAGTCTTTTATTGAAGAAAAAGTTGTTTAATTCCCCATATAGTAATAGTGTCATGTAAAGTGGAATGGAGAGCATAGATTCTAGTGTTTGTTCTCAGCCTTGATTTCCACAAGAAGCATTATTATCATATATGTGAATTGTGTGTATGGTTGTAGAAAATGAGTTTGTCCCTATTATTGAGTGAGAATCAGCTTGAAATTGTTACAAGTTTTCTTCCAAGTTCTGAGATGATACCCATGCACCTTCTTCCCCTTTCCACGATTCACGTTCTTTGTGTGCTTCAGACTTGGCTTGCAGTAATATATTATAGATTGTTTAACTTGTTGGGTCATGGATTTTGAAGTCAATTTACAGACAAGGTTCAGGACACTGATCCAATGCAGTAAGTTGGACTGATGGAAGTTAAAGAAGTTTGTTATGTTCCGGTGTCTCTGATGTGCCTTCTTATAGCTAAAAGGATTGAAGTATGTTTGGCTAGCTAGTTTACTTTCCTAATTTGTGATTTTTTTTTTTTTGGAAATTCATGTTTTTTGCTTTTGATGCAGATTTGGTACAGACTGGACTTTGTGCTGGAGCTTACCAGTAATTGTCTTTTCATTTTAGTGGAGAACCATTCGAAGTTGGATCAGCTGCCTCTTTGGGAGTTACCTTCGTAGCAATTATGATTGACTTTTTTTGATAAAAATATCTCCCTTACAGTTGGTGATGCATACAAACTTATAGGTCCTTCGTTTTTGGATATCTTGAATGGCTGGATCTTTGTTGCCAGTGGGTAAGGCAGTCCTACGCTCCCGCCAACCCTCCAACTGTTATATCTTCAATGCTAATCTCCCGCATCCGAAGTCAATTCCTCATCTCCTTCCATACAAGAAAAGACCCAAACAGAAAAATACTTTGAACAAATCGGTGCTCTTAAGCCCATTAGTTTGCCAATACTGGTTAAAACCGATTTCTGCCCTTGACTCAGATGTTCCCCATCCTATTCATCAGGTACTTATACTCTCTCATACGCTTCTAATAATTAAGTAAGTTATGGATTCATTTGGAGGTAATGAGGCCTAACAGTGATGTTAAATGTAGAGGTCAGAAGATTTAAAGAGTATCGAGAGCTTTAAGCAATGGGATTCGTTGACTGCAAAATTTGCAGGAGCTGCAAATATTCCGTTTCTCATATTACAACTGCCTCAAATAATACTCAATGCTCGTAACCTTCTAGCAGGAAACCAAGCTGCATTATTTGCTGTTCCATGGCTGGTATGGTGTTCTACTTCTATCTTTTAACTCTGGTCTTATAAATGCTGAGAGATAATTACTCTGAGCTGAACATAATACAGGGGATGTTCACTGGAATGCTTGGTAATTTATCTTTGCTATCATACTTCATAAAGAAGAGGGAGACGGAGGCAGTCATTGTGCAAACTTTGGGTGTCGTGACCAGTTATGTTGTGATATCACAACTAGTCATGGCTGGATCTATGCCTTTACCTCATTATGCAGTCACTTCTGCTGTTATTGCATGTGGTCTTATTGTGAACTTCATGAACTACTTCCACTTGCTCAGTCCCATAATTTGGCGTTATTGGGAGGACTTCATTACTATTGCTGGGCTATCTGCGCTTCCCCAAGTAATCCCCTCTTTTCTTTCATTTTCTACTCATTCATATGGAGAATTTGGTCATTAGATTCTTATATTTGTTCTGGTGTTCTGTACCATGCATTATACAGGTCATGTGGTCAACTTTCATCCCTTATGTTCCAAATTCCATCTTGCCTGGTGCTGTAGCTTTTGTTTTGGCTATCCTAGCTGTCATTATGGTAAGCTTTGACATCTGCAGCTTGTACATGTGGTCACTTTTTGAAGATGATGGTGAAATGGCCATATCTGTTATTCTTCCTTGAAGTGAACAAACTGAAAGAAAAATATTGCAATGCCAGAAAAAGAAGAGTTATATTTTTGCTTGATTTGATAAATAGAAAGGCAATGCTGAAAATCATTCTAGTAAGAGGGCTGTATTTTCTGAGGAGTGTTAGAAGAACATAACTCAACATCTGCAAACTCTATGTTCAAATTGGTGTTGTTTCTGAACTACTGCCGCCACAAGAAGAAAATTTTTTGTTTTTTCTTCATTCATGACTGAGGGAGAGAGATGACAGCTTCGCTGGCATTGGGTGGGATAACTAGCTATCCTTCAATCAATTCTTTTCATATTTCTTCCTTAATATTAACTGAAGGTTTCAGTGTTCTTTATAAACTGGAAGGGCAAGTCTTAGGTGGTGGCTCAACTAGGCGATTGAGCGTTTGTATCCTGGATTTGATGAGTGTTTTCTCTTTGCATCCTTATTGAATAAGCTATTATTTTTAAAGGTACAATAATGGAATGAACGTGGGAGCTTGAAAATCTGCAGGGAGATTGTCACATCTGATTGATGTGCCTGGAAGCATGAGAAGCTTCTGTAATGACTTACTATGATTTTTTGTCATTTTTCTCTATGGTGACCATAAGTGGAACTTGATCTGAAAGTCTTCTGCTTTCTTTTTTTGCATATATCACCTGTATGAGAAAGTTATTTCTTAACTTTGAGTACCAAATAATGTTGCAAAGGCAGTAGCTCACACCGATTTTTCTTTATCTTGATATTGTTAGATTACACAAACTAACTCAATTTGTTCTAACAACTATGTTGTGTTCATTTTCCTTGGCTCAAGAGCAAGCTAGAGGCTTTTATATATATACTTTTATGTTGGAAGATAATTTTGTCAAGCTTGAGAGAATGAGAACATGGATCTGAAACTATTCTGAATTTCAAATTGTTTTTCTTTACAGTATCGGACTGGGAAACTTCCAGAGAAGGGCATCAAATTTGTAGGATCATTATCTGGATGGACTGCCACTCTTCTTTTCATGTGGATGCCAGTTTCACAAATGGTAGTTTCTATGATGTTATTTTGGAGTAATATTGTCAAATCATAGTTTTTTCACAAGTTTGAGGTTCCTCATCTTGACTGATACCTTCTGTTAGTGGACAAACCTTCTAAATCCAGATAATATAAAAGGTTTATCAGCTCTTTCAATGTTGCTTGCGATGATTGGGAATGGACTCATGATTCCACGAGCACTCTTTACTCGAGATTTGATGTGGTATGGCATCTTACAATTGCTTTTCCTTGCATTGCAAACATCCTTTTTCTTCTTTAGCTATCAAATTAGATCTAGAGTTCCTCGCATCACCTATTTATTTTTGCTTATAAGCATCATTGTCTGATTTTTTTAGATCTTTTCTTTTTTAGTATAAGGTTCCTGTTTTTTCCTTTTCTTTTCTGTTCTTGTGAATTCGAGTGCATTTTTCCCTTTGCAGTCACGGTGACAGATTTTGTATATATTTTTTCCATCATAGATGTTGTATACCTGAATCTTTTCTTTTGCTAATTTAAGAAACTGAAGAATAACATTCGTCTTCCAATAAACAAAAAAGGCTGGCTCATCGCTGCACAGCAGTATCTTTTCTTGTTTATGGCCATGCTTGACTTAGCAGGATTGTTACAGATTAGTTTTCTAAGCCTTCAGAACTAAATGTGAGCACATTTGCTGCAATTCAAGTTTCTTTTGCTAATTTCTTCAATAAGTTGCACCCACTTTTAAAATAAATTAAAAACACAATGTGTATTTGCTGATGCCTATGTAAAAATGTACCACCTGGTCAGCTGTATTAGTCCAGATATGCACTTTTATTTCTACTTTATGGTGCTTAATTTTCCCCCCTTCTCTTCTTGATTAATAACAGGTTCACTGGTTCAAGTTGGGCATGCATTTTCTATGGATGGGGAAACCTTGTCTGCTTATATGTGTAAGTTGTGCAGAAGTGCTATGCTCAAAGTTTCCAAAATATATTCAAGAATCGACTCTTGTTCTACTTAAAACTTGTTTTACTTATGAAATCGTTTTTCTTCTGCATCAGCTGCAAAGTTATAGGCAAGGAATTTTTCTTGGCTTCAACAACTGGCTTTCTAGCATGGCTGGGTACATTCTCACTTCATTTGTTTTCTAACTTGAAATTTTCTGTCCCACATGTTAAACTATTTTTTTGGCTTCATCAATAGCTCTGCCAGTCACCCCTCGGGGCCTCATGATGACCTTTTCCCCCCCTGGCTCTCGTGTTGAACTTTTGCTGATGGCAATATAACTCCTCTTTTCATTTCTTTTTTTTTTTTGGCTGAAAACAGTGTTCAGCTTCTGGAGAGACACACAAGTATATGGTTATAGTTCTCCGTTGAAATCGTTGAAGGAATTGATTTCTGGCTCATAACTGATCCTACTTGTCCTACCTTGCTGGCTTTGGCTGCATTTTTGAAATGCAAGAATGTTCAAGTTTGGCATCTCTGCTATAAATCAAGTGCTCTTCTTTAGAAGATTTGGTGGAAGTGCTTTTGGGCTTTGCAAATGTTTTTGGGTGGTACATAAGGCAAGGTGTAGTTGCAGTGTAAAATTATTCAACATATGGTAATGAGGAAGATCCCTTTACATGTAATGTCATAAAATAAAGCTACAAATGCAATGTTAAAGCAAATATATTTGTTGTATTCCATTTTGGGACCTTCTGAATAAATTAGAAGTTAAACCATTTTTTTCAAGAAATTAACATAGTTTTAAGGGTATCCAATTATTTTATAGGAATAATCAGATTGTAATCTAACCATAAAACTTTTTGGGTCCGTTTGGAAAGCTATCTACTAATTAAAATTGTGTAGTTATTAGTGTTGACGTTCCGAATGTGTAACGTCGTGGCAACACGAAAAAAAATAATTAAATAAAAGAATTTTAAGAAAAAAATGAATTTAATTTGAGAGTTGGAGTCACCATCTAATTTTAAGGATAATTAGGAAATCAATTATTTATAAAAATAGTCTGCGAACCAATTAATTCCTAGTAAGGAGTTCAAGTCATTTCGAAGGGAAGATATTAGCATCCTTCAGAATCCACATAACTGTGGGTTTCAATTGAACTCATTTTTCAAATTGAGGAGATAATCTAACAAATATAACAAACACAAAATATATACAAAAATAAAATAAAGCAATAATACTAAAAACAACCTAGTATTTGCCTAACGTCAACAATATATATACACAATTATAAATAAATAAATAATGAATAAAGAAATAAATAAACAACTCCGTATACCTGTAAAAAACACTTAATAAAATGTTGATAAATAAATACAATAAAAATAAAATTCATCTTATATACATGGAAGACCTTGGAAATCGATAATAATTTCTTCATCGGCCAGATTTAACAAACAATGTATATATGTGAACTTAACTAAAATTTATTAATTCTAAAATGTAACAAATATTAACCTAAACTAAATTTTTTTCATCTTTTTAAATGAGGAGGTCTCGATATCCGATCGATAGATTTTTCATTAGCCAATTTTAACAAATAATATATAAATAAAACAAAAATTTGTACAAAACACCACAATCACTTGAAAAAGTTATAAACAGTACAATAAGATCCCAAAAATTAAAATTAGTAAAAAAGCAACAAAAACAGTAATCATGATTAAAACAAAGGAATACATCAAAATATAATTAAAGAAAAATAACAACACTTAAAATATCAAAGAACCTATACTTAATATTGCTTGACATCTCTACTTTAAAGCTAAAATTATCAACAACTAAAATATCACACAAATCAATAACAACTTTTGAACAAAGACATATTTATATATATATAAAAAATGAAATTATGGAAGCCTAGTGTCACGGACTTAGAACTTTACTATGATCTTCGTGCGACACTTGTCAATTTGCTCACGAATTTCACGATCTTATAAATACAAGTAAGCCTTTTTGATTAGATTACTAAGGGAACACTAGATTGAAGCAGACAAGAGAGCTTTAGAAAGAAGACTTGTATTGCACTTATGGAAAATTGCTTACAATTTTTGGATTGTTTGCAAATGCAAATAACCCTATCTATTTATACAACGTACTTCGGGTCAAAGTGTAATTAATATTCACACTACAAGTTCCTCAATATTTACACTTAAGTCCCTCTTCTAGAATTCTCCATACAAGCCTAGAAAATTCTAAGGACTTCAAGACTTATCTACATAAATCTAGAGTCTTCCGTAAACCACTATAAGACTCTAGATTCTTCCCTCATAAGGTGGGTGGTCACACTCTCCCCCACTTGATATTGCGATGACCTCGGTGCAATGCTACTGTATGAACTCCCAGTCTCCACCTTCGAACTGTCGCAAGGGTCCATGTCTTCTCTAGAGTTCGCCCCTTTCAGTGCACGAGGAGCACAGTTGCGGCTAGTCGTCTTTGTTTCCGCTTGGCTTCCTTAGTCGGATCCTCCCACGACGACTTCTCCTCCTAGCGGGCGTGGAACATGACAATGACTTTTCATCCTGGAACCCCTCCACAAGCAGCAAGGTAGATAATTGAGCTTGTGCCTCTGACTTGGGCACCTTGATCAAGAGTACCATGCAGGAACCTCCTTGCTCCATGACCACAAGTTGCTGGAGGTAGGAGTTGATCATGATGTGGCACCTCAGAAGAACTTCTGCCTAAGGATTATCTAAAAAAGATTTATCGGAGCGATATGAAAGTTGGTCTTACCATACCACTTGCCTAATGTTATGTCTACTCCCTGAGAAACTCCACACACAGGATTTGTTGGCGCATTGATCTTCCTCCGTTGCGCATTACTTGAGCTATATCTCAACCCCAACTTTGTAGTCGCAACCTTGGTCAAGATGTTAGCCTATGCTCCTGTGTCAACCATAGCACGAGCAGGCCACCCATTGATCATGATGTTCACATACTGCTCACTATACTCCTTTGGCTTCTCCGACTATTGTTGACGGCTTCGCATAGCCCAATCACGCCTACCCCCGTTGTGCCTAATCCTTCCCCTGGTTCTTATGTTTGTCCTTGTGCGTTATGCTCCTTTCGTTCCCGCAGTATGACACCAAGGCTCTTCAGTTTGGGGTATTTCTTATAGCTATGCGGCCTTTCGCATATTTAGCACTTATAGCCTTTTTCGGGTTGTGCCTTGCCCTCTCCACCGCTTTGACGTCCTAACTTCTTATCACCAGGCTTATAGGTGTCATGACAGTTGGGATGTAGCTGCCAACCCTTGCCTTTTCCACCATCTCCCCCACCTTGGTCATGACTACCTCTTGACTCCTCTTCTTAGTTTCTATCTCGCCTATTGTGTTGAGAGTCTGTCAAAGACTTTGCCAATGTTATGGCATTGTCGATGGTCCTAACTTATCGGCGTTCCAACTTTATCCTGGCCCAATTCTGTAGGCCGTCTATGAAGTGGAATGTTTCTCCCCTAGTACACGCAAGTGTACATGGTCTTAACAAGTAATATAATAGTCCTTATTAGGAGCCGGAATGTTGAACCCAAGGGATTTAAACCAAAGTGCAAGTATTAATCAAAATTGTTACGTAAGTGTGTTCTCGTAAAGAGGTAATGAAAAGGGTTGAATAGAAAAGTAAAATAACTAATTAACACTATTATGGTCAACTGATTTTAGTGTATTATTAGATTAAGTACGATTTCGGGTTGTAACCTTTTTTACGCAATTCTAGACTTAATGTTTGCACTCATGTATGGGTTTTCTGATTATTGATTCACAGGGTTGAGAACACCTAAGCAGGGTTGCACGCCTCTATCGGTCTACCCTTATTGAATGCCTAACTACATCGTTGAGTGGGGATAGACAAATCAATAAGAATGTTTTAATGTTATCTTCCTGATTTGAACAAAACTAGGTGTAAGGGTAGTTGTCACGGGTCTCCCTTACACGAATCAATCTAGTTTCCTAGTTGAATAAGCTCCCTATATTACTGTGTTCTATTCATACCAACATCTCTCAAATCTAAAATGAACAACTAATTTACCCTGTAGTTGATCATGCTATGAAGTATAGATAAAAGCAATATAAGAATAATTTAGTGAAAATCTTTTCATCATATGAAAACATCAAGAACTAGAACATTGTCTATAGCTACAATCCCAGAATATGAGAAGATTAGCCACACATCATTGTCTTAAATATCAATAATAAGCTAATCAACATTCACAATGGAAAATCCAAGGTAAAAACTAACCAAAGTAACCCTAGAATGAAGTTCTTAGTCATTTCTCCTCCATTTCGTACAAAACTAGATAAGAAACCTAAAATTCTCAACTCAATAAAAATTTCTGTATTTCGCTTTTGCCCTTGTATCTTCAAAGTCTACGATGCAGACTAGACTGTTTTGGGTGGATTTTTGCATTTAATACTGACTGGGCCAATTTCTCCTTGTCTTGTACAAGTTCGCGATGCAGACTTCACCTATTTTCCTACTTCGCGCCTTTCTCTCCAAGATTTCAGTTTGCACAGCTTTTTTCCTAGGTCCGCGATGCGCACTTGAGCATTTTTGTTAAGCTGACTGAGTTCTTCACTTAGTTCCGCAGTTGTGTTCTTCCTCAAACTCCGAATGTGATTCCAGACTTGCATATTCTATTAAGAAATCTGCAAAAATACAACCAGCAGACGCACTTGACCTAGAATTAGCAAAATACGCTAAACTACACTGAAAACACCTAAACTCTATGGATTTATCCTCTGACTAAACTCTTTATAGGGTAATTTTGGCTAGTTTGACATATAAATATGTTTTTCAAGGTTCTGTAGACCTTGCCTGTTCTGGCGAATATCCTCATCTTGCCTTTGCTGATTTTCCAGGATTTGTCTTAACACTTCACTATCACTCATGCCCCCAGGTTTGTTTGCTTTGTAGGTTGTTGTGTCTGCTGATTGTAGAACTGTCCACCCTGTGGTGTATGCTGAGGAGGTCTCTGACTTTGTTGATTTCCACCCCAAGAGAAATTTGGGTGGTCTCTCCAGTTTGGGTTATAAGTGTTCCTAAAACCTTGGTGCCCCCCTCTCTTGGCATTTCTAACAAAGTACACAGCCTCAAGATTTGCTCCACAAAATTTTGTAGTGTGATCTCCCCCTCCACACACATCACACTAAATATTCTGCTGTTGTTGGACCATATTCACTGGAGCTGGTTGTTGGCACAACGACAAGTTGTTGAAATAAGTTGTCAGCATGTTCTACATCGCTGACACTTGGGCTTGCAAGAAAATCATGGCATCTACCTCCAACATGCCTACCTATTTCTAAACTATTGATCTGCTAGATCCTCCATTCCACTCTGAATTTCCTTGTGCGATGCAGTTTAGAAGGGCATACAACTCATCATATGTCTTTTCTAGAGCTTGTCCACTTGCAGCAGAATCAAGAAAAATCTTGGTGTTAGGTTCCAAACCCTCAATGAAAGTATAGACCAATACCCCATTAGCCTAACAATGATGGGGAAAATTAATGAGGAGAGTCTTGAATCTGTCCTAAGCTTGGTACATATTCTCCCCCATCCTTTGTTTAAAACTCAAAATCTCACTCTTGAGCTTGGTTGTCTTTCCAGATGAAAAGAATCTTGTCAGGAACTTTGTGGCCAGCTTGTCCCATGTAGTGATTGAGTTGGGTGGCCTAATTTGTAGCCACCTTATTGCTTCCCCCAGTAGTGACAAGGGAAACAAATTCATCCTCACATAATCTCTATTCACTCTGGTGAGGATGAAAGTATCAGCGATCTTCAAGAAATTTTGGAGATGAACCTGAGGATCCTTATGTGGCAACCCAGTAAACTGCCCAGTAGAGTGCAATAACCTAACCATGTTGTGTTTTAGCTCCCAACGACCATCGGGCTCTGGTTTTTGAAAATAACTTGTCACATTGGTTGTGCGTGGATTTCCACATCTCGTACTGGCCTAGCCGTGTCTGCTAGTACAAGATTCAATGTTGTCATCTCTTCATGAACAGGATCCACCTCTTTTTTGTTATCCTCTAAGTTTTCATGTTCAATGAGTTCAATCGGTGGTATGGGGTACAAGATACCTGCCCTTCTTTGATGATATTGAAAGTACGAGTCTGATTCCTCCAGTGTAGCCCATTGAATACCTGCAAACAAAATATGACTAAGATCAAGCGCAGTGAACACAAAAAAACATAACAACTCAAAAAATTAACTACTTCTAAATTTAAATCCCCAGAAACTGCCAAAAACTTGTTGCTCCTCTAGCACACACAAGTTAACATGGTCTTAACAAGTAATATAGTGGTCCTTATGAGGAGTCGGGATGTCAAATCCAAGGTATTTAAACCAAAGTACAAGTACTAATCATGGAGAGGTGATGAAAAGGGTTGAATTGAAAAGTAAAATAACTAATTAATACTATTATGGTCAACTGATTTTAGTGTATTATTATATTAAGTACCATTCCTGGTTGTAACCTTTTTGACACAATTCTAGACTCAATGTTTGCATTCAAGTTTGGGTTTCCTGATTATTGATTCACAGGGTGGTTGAGAATATCTAAGCAGGGTTGCACGCCTCTACCGACCTACCCTTATTGAATACCTAACTATATCGTTGAGCGGGGATAGACAAATCAATAAGAATGCTTTAATGTTATCTTTTTGTATTTGAACCAAGCTAGGTGTAAGGGTAGTTGTCACGAGTCTCCCTTACACAAATTAATCTAGTTTCCTAGTGGAACGAGCTCTCTATATTATTGTGTTCTATTCATTCCAACATCTCTCAAATCCAAAATGAACAACTAATTTACCCCTTAGTTGATCAGGATATGAAGTATAGATAAGAGAAATATAAGAATAATCTAGCGAAAATCCGTTCATCATATGCAAATATCAAGAACTAGAACATTGTCAATGGATACAATCCCAGAATATGAGAAGATTAGCCACACATCATTGTCTTAAACATCAATAAGAAGCTAATCAATATTCACAATAGAAAATCCAAGGTAAAAACTATCCAAAGTAACCCTATAATGAAGTTCTTAGTCATCTCTCCTCCGTTTCGTACAAAACCAGATAAGAAACCTAAAATTCTCAACTCAATATAACTTAAAATTCCTGTATTTCACTTTTGACCTTGCATTTTCAAAGTCCGTGATGCGGACTAGGCTATTTTGAGTGGATTTTTGCATTTAATGCTGACTGGGACAATTTCTCCTTTTCTTGTATAAGTTCGCGACGCGGACTTTATCCATTTTTCTGCTTCGCGCCTTTCTCTCCAAGATTACAATTTGCATAGCTTTTTCCCCAGGTCTACGACGCGCACTTAAGCATTTTTGTTGAGCTGACTGAGTTCTTCACTTACTTTCGCAGTTGTGTTCTTCTTCAAACTCTGGATGTGATTCTAGACTTGCATAATTTATTCAAAAACCTGAAGAAACACAACCAACATGTGCACTTGACCCAGTATTAGCAAAATACGCTAAACTACATTAAAAACATCTAAACTCTATGGATTTATCCTCTGACTAAGCTCTTTATATAGGTAATTTTGTCTAGTTTGGCATATAAATACGCCTAAGATTATGGAATATCATATACTCATCCCTGAGGTTGGGAATCTAGAAATTTAGGCTAGTGAATTCCTTCACATACACTCATATGCTACCTATCTGCTTCAGCTCCCTAAACTTGCGCTTCGCCTCATACATGACTTTATTTAGGAAGAAGTCCTTCTTGAACTCATTGTTGAACTGTTCCCATGTGTTGATGGTACATAGCCCCTTCCCTATATCCGTCTCCTTCTGTTTCCACCATAATATGGCCATCTCCGTCAGATACAACATGATGCCTTACCTTATTACACTTGAAGTAATTTTCCAAGTGCCAGAAGAATTTTTCCACTTCCTACGTGTCACGAGCACCTTTGAACACCGGTGGCTTGGGAGCTTCGATTCTGGCCTCTCTGCTTCCAGGAATCATGACACATCTCCCATCAGCCAGGTCTTTCTCAAGTGCCCTCATCCTTACACCCATGGCCTCTATGGCGACGCTCATAACCTCTATCTTTCTCAGTGCCTCCATGAGCCGACAGTCTAAGAAAGTGATGGTATCCCTCAGCTCATACTCTGCTACCTGACGCCCGCTTAACTCCTTTCGGATATTTTCATTCTCCTCAAGAGTGAACTCCTCCAAGGTGTTGAACCTGCCATCGAACTGATTCAAGCGCTTCCTAAGAACTTCACCACTTGTCTAGCAAAATTCACCCTCGCGATCCACTCCATATTAGGCGTGACGTCTATGGGTTCCTCACCACGTTCCCGTCACTCAACTCGGCGGCCAAAAGTGATTGGATTGTTACGGCCTCACTTGGTGTCGGCTCGATCGACACCTCCTCAATCTTCTTGGAGCTCTTCTTCCCCTTGCGTTGTTTCTTGCCAACATCTATATTAACATTGGCGGCATTGGTGGCGTCAAAGTCTCCTTCACTTGCCATGCTTCCCTTAGTAGAACCTGCTCTGATACCATGATATCACGAACTTAGAACTTTACTAAAACCTCTGTGCGACACTTGTCAATTTGCTCACGAACTTTACTAAGTAAACCTTTTCGACTAGATCGCTAAGGGAACGCTAGATTGAACAAGACAAGAGAGCTTTAGAAAGAAGACTTATATTGCACTTATGAAAGATTGCATACAATTTTTGGCTTGTTTGCAAATGCAAATTACCCCTCTATTTATACAACCCACTTAGGGTTAAAGTTCAATTAATATTCATACTACAAGTCCCTCAATATTTATGCTTAAGTCCCTCTTCTAGAATTGTCCACACAAGTCTAGAGAATTCTAAGGACTTCAAGACTTATCTACACAAATCTAGAGTCTTTCATAAACCACTATAAGACTCTAGACTCTTCCCTCTTAAGGTGGGTGGTCACACTAGACTCCTATGTTGGATCTGAAATACAAGCAGCATAGTGATAAAGAGCAAAAAATAATAAGATAAAGTTATCTTAATAGAATAAATTTTCAAAAAACTATAAATAAAATCCTTCATCGAAGTGCAAAGTTCAACACTAACAATAACCAAATTAACAGGAGATTATAGAATAGTGAGAAATTTTTACCAAAAATTGGTGAAGACGGTGAGGTTAGTCAGAGCAGCGATCCTCGTCGAAAATGGTACTCGGAGCTCGCCGATTGGTTGTTATTGTTGTTGTTGTTATGTTGCATATTGGATTCGAAAAATAAGGAGTTTTAGTTGAATTTCTTATGGTGTTTGGAGGAGGTTTAAGGTGGGATTTTGGATGTATTTTTGTGGTGTAATGGCGGTCATTTGATTGTTGTTTTAGGGGCTAATTTTTCTTAGTTTTTCTGGTGAATTTAGGGTGGTTTCATGGTTGTTGGAGGTGAGTTTTGGTGGTGGAGATTGAAGCATTAAGGGGCTAATTTCGTGGCTGAAATGGGTGTCGTTTGAAGTTGTTGGTTCAGGTTTGTTTGGTTGTTAGTTGGTAACAACCATGGCCGCCGAAAACAATGTGTGAAGGGTTGGGGTTTTGGGGTGTAGAGATAGTGATTTTCCGATGATTTTAGAGGTAGAGCTATGGGTGTTGTTGGCCGAAAAAATGGAGCTTAGAGCTCGTTTGTTTGATGAAGTTTAGGAGCTTGCTGGTGGTTTGGGAACAATGATGAAACGGATGATGGAGGGTTTTGGGTTTCGCCAAATTTTGGTGAGTGTGGCAGCAACAATTTGAGAAAAACGAAAGATGAATTTACAAATTATTGTTCCTAAAAGTTATACACACACTTCAATATCTAGTGGGCTAAAAATAAGGGCCCAAATTGTGGGCTAATTACATATCTTGTACAATCGTTATCTGTGTAAAAAATTAATTATTGTACTGCATTAAAGATATTAAAATAAATATGATCAACTATAATTCTTGTTATATAAAAAATGCAACTAAACAAAAAATAATAATTTAATGAAAATAAATTAATATTTTAAGACTATAATAAAAATTTATAAATTAAAAAATAAAAAATCAATTAAAACTCAGAATTAAACTAATTAAATTCAGAATTAAACTAATTAAGATCCTTATATTTCAAAAGTAAAGAAAATTAACGCTAAATTATTCTAAAATTGCAACAAAAAAAAAGTATTTTAAACTATTTAAAAATATCAACATAAAAAGTATGAAATTTTTAAAAATGTTTGGCCAAAATTGGATGTCAATAATTAGCGTAGTAATTATCAACCAAGTAATTACCTAGCCTAATAATTACATCGACGTGTTTGTTTGTCACAATTTATAAGTGTGTTATTTGATTACACAAGAGTAATTATAAGATTATATTAAATTTTAAAAATAAATTATTTTAAAAAATTAAAAATTTATATTTTAAAAAATAAGGGTATTTATTAATAGTATCAAATTAAGTATTTAAAATATATGTTGTCTTTTGAAATTATATTACTTATTAAACATATGTTCCTAACTAATATTATAAAAAAGTTTTTTATATTTCTCAAATTAGTATATTTTAATTAAATTAATCATAAATAACTAAAAGTACAAAATTTCAATCAACATCAGAAAATGCATTTTTGACAAAAAAATTAATATTGTAAATGTTAGTAATACTAAAGAAAAGGAAAACACAACATTATAACGTTATTTAACAATGAATTCTACTTTAGTTTAAAATTAGAATGCTAACAAAACTATGCTAATGAAAAATAAATAAATAGAATAAATAGAAAAATAAATAATATAAAATTACATAAAGACACGTGAAGAAATAAAAGTTGAGAATGAGAAGAAAATAAAATATAAAACAAAATTAGAAAATAATAGAGTAATAAAAATAAAAATAAATTTTAAAAAAATAAAATTAAAATAAAAGGAAGATTCTTTTTTAAAAAAAACGTTGCATGTAATAACATGGTGAATTATATTAATTTCTTACCCTCCATTGGAAATTGAAGAGTGTAATTACATACATTTAGTTACACTCAATTCTTGTCTTGTCAAGTAATTACTTGACCTACCAAATAGGTCACAGTATGTAATTACACTCAATTACATCAAATCTCAATTAATGGTGGCTTTCTAAAAAAGCTTTTACTAGAGTTTGTTTGAAAAACTACCTGGTAATTAGAATTGGTATAACTACTTGAGTAATAATTATCATCCTAATAATTATACAATCTAGTAATTATTGTGACTTGTTTGTTTGTCACTGCAATTACAAGTGTGTTGTGTGGTTACATAAAAGTATTACAAGGTTATATTATAGCAACAACATACCAAGTGGAAACACACAAGTAGGGTTTGGGGAGAGTAAAATATATGCAGACCTTATCACTATCTCATCGAGATAGAAATACTATTTTTGAAGACTCTCATCTAAAAAATATCATCCCCTAAAATAGAAAATACTAGATATGAAACAAAACAACTAGAGTGGAAAACAAATGATAATTTTTACAGACAATAAAAGTAACAAAATAAATGATGGAAAATAACAACACAATAAATAAAGATACGACTACCTTTACTAACCTACTACATCACAAGTCCAGACATCATCCTACCCTTCCTAATTGTCTAACCTTTTACCCTAATACGCGACCTCCACTCCTTTCTATCTAATGTCATGTTCTCGATGATATGGAGCTACGTTATATCCTATCTAATCACCTCCCCCAAATACTTTTTTGGACTACCTCTACCCTTCTGCATAACCTCTGGATCTAACCTCTCGCACCTCTTAACAAAAGTGTCAACACTTCTTCTATGCACATCTTGAAAACATTGCAATCTCGCTTCTCTCATTTTGTTTGCCACAGAGGTCACCCCTAGCTTTCCCCGAATGGTCTCATTCTTAATCGTATCCCTTCAGGTATGTCCACACATCCATCTCAACTCATCTCCGTGATCTGCATCTTCTAAACATTTGAGTTTTTGATTGTCCATCACTCCATCCAATATAACAGAGACGGTGACGAAAGCAGTTCAGCGATAGTCAATCTATTCCGTAGGAATTGATTATTCCTCGTGTCGTATTCTCAAGGATTGACTCAAAGGAAAATATTCCATTAAAACTAGCTAGACAAAGTTTACTAATTGATATCGAAAGTTACCTAAATTCAAAATTATAAGGGATATGGCGAAGTGATATAACAACAATTACAAAATAAGGATTATGAATTGATTTCAAGTCATGACTATTTTCAGAGTATTTTTACTATCCAGTCTATTTAATTAATTTATCATGTTACACTAATAATCATCCGATCAAGATTGATTATTAAGTTAATCCTATCCCTAGGTTTGATTTAATAACATGCATCAACGTAGCGGATTATAACTATTATTTATATTGCCAAATACAAATTATAGTCTTCCAGTAACTAATTAATAAATTGTCAAATTTATTAATTCATTTGTCTACCATTGAAAACAACTAGTGCTGAAAATAAATAATTAAATAGACTGGGATAATAATATTCTCCTATATATTCATGACCCTAATACAATTCATAATCCTTAATTAAATTAAGTAAACATGCTAACAATTAATTTACAATAAAGTTTACAATAATAAATAAACATAATAATAATTTTATTATATAATAACGTAATCACGAAAACTTACAATAATGACGAAATAATTAAACTGCACGAATCGAAAATAATCCACAAGCTTACAATCCACAAATTGCTCTCAAAACAGCAAAAGAATCAAAAATATAAAGAAAAATGTTGAAGAAAAACTTCTGGAAAAACTTCAGAAAAACTCTGAAAAACTGGTTGCTTGCTGAACTCGATCGAAGAATATATAGCCATGGAGTACGACCGTCCTTCAGAAAATCGATTTCAGTCATCCGCTTTTTGGACACTTTTCCACCGCTTTTTGACCATGTTTCTTTATTTGAGCGAATTTTCTCCTTCGTTGACTGTTTGGGATCTTCCTCGAGCTCCAAATATGATTTATTAGCACTTCTTTTTGCTTCAATTTGACATCATTTTGCTTTTAAACCTGTATTTTCTTTTGAACAAA
>JBCEWC010008727.1:0-19596 GCA_038996855.1 Solanum aculeatissimum | reverse complement strand
ACTAGGAAACAACATACTATTCCTATTCCTATTCCTATTCTAAATAGGTCTATATACTCCTATTCCTATTCTAACAGGGTTGTTACAGTTATTTCCTTTATTTTTTGTTATCATAGGATTAAAAAAAAGAAATCTACTTCTATTCAACACTCACCCTTCTTTGTTTTACTTTTGTTAGGCTTCACTTTGTGCATATGGTGTGGAAAAGTTTGATTCAAAATTTTGCATCATCAAACTTTTTGAGCTGTACAAGAGTTCTTCCTGTATTATATTTGTTGTTCATTCCTTTGGGGTGTCTTATTCTTGGGGTGAAGTAAAAACCAGATATAACCTCCCATGAGAAGGCTAATTTGGCAATTTAAAACCATTTCTCTGAAATTCTTAATCCACTTTTTTCAGGAGAAAATAGAGGGTGTTTCTTTCTCGGTCCGCTTTTCATTAATTAAAGCAGCTCATCTATAGGTTCTATTCTGAAGTTTCAGGTGAAGAGCATCAAGAAAGGTCAACTGCTGGCAGTGATAATACTGGTAGTCGTGCTGTTGCAGTTAAAATTGCCTCTCAAGTCCAAAAATTTTGTTCAAAGGCTGAAGGTAGTCACATCATTGCTCATAGCTACCCCTGATTTTTCATATTATAAAGACAGTCCTAAACTTTTGTAATCAAAAGAATTTTGAAGATCACTGCTTTTACGCTCATGGTGATTTATTCTGCGAGTACTTTTCTACATTTTCTTTTCCTTAATTTCTAATGCTAATATTTAGATGGTACTTTTTGTGTTATTGACCTCCAGCTGTTCCACATCCACTTGCAACTAAGATGTACTATTCTCAGAGGGAACTTCGTCTCAGATCAGCTCTCAGTTATATGTATCATGAGGCATCATGTAATGACAGTGGCAGCGTGTTTGCCTGTCCAAAAATATTAAAAAGTAATGTGATGCCAGCGGACATATTGTGTCATAGCAACAACTCCCACATACAAATTAATTACCAGCAGGAGAAGGTTTGTAGATTCTGCTTTGTGTTTTAGTTGGTGACACCTTGTACATCCTCATTGATTGTATTATCTCAGCTTCTTCAATTCTTCTTTTTTGGGAAAATATTTGACCACCTCTTTTTTCTTTTGGAAGTGATAGTTATATTTGCTTCATCCTCTGGCCGTTCCGGCTAATTTCTATGCCAGATGATTATCATTCATTAAATTCGTGCATCAAAATTTTTTGTAGTTGGAAAATGTGTTAAGTTACTAAGTTGACTTCCTAAGTTTCCTAGGAGTCTTTTAGCCTTATCAAAGTCTTTTAGTAGAAAATATGGAGTACTTCTAGTAATTGTTATTTTTTTTCCTTATTTTTATTGGATATGAGATGAGCTCAAATGGAGCGGTGAGCTGGTCGGGAAGGAGTGATTTGCTTAGAAAAGAATTGTTGATAGATAGATTTTACTATTAGATCAGGACAGAAGAGTGGCTGTGAAGCATGCTCCGGAGGAATGGACCCTTCCCCGAGTCAGTCCAGTCAAGAAGGGTGGCAACATGATCCGTGAAAATTCATAAAGCTAACCCCAACTTGTTAGGGATTAAGGCGTAGTAGTTGTTAATAAAATTACCTCCTATTAAAAGTCCTGTAATGTTGACAGAATATGAATAGAAAGGCACTGTTATCATGAGAAAATAGTGCCTATAATCACATTGCATATTCTAGTGCATCTTATCTTCTTAGTGCTTAAGCTCCTTTCTAAGTTCTTAAGCTAGTTGACTACTCAACTGTGGCATCTTTTCCTGGCTTTAGTGTAATTTAAATGGATGATAACACTCGATTTACTGAAATCATGGAATCATGTTGGAGGAATTGTGAAACAAAAAAGTGTAGGAATATTCCTGCTTGTATATGGTGGACTATTTGGAAGGGAAGGAATAGTATATGTTTTGAAGATGAGTAACTCCATAGAAAAAGTAAAGATGAACAGTATTTCTTATTTTCATTTTTGGTGTAATGAAATCTGTGACCCAGACACCGAATCTATCTTACAGTTTTTGGAGGCCTTGTGAATTTATAATAGGCTTTGGAAGTAACTTTTGTAAATACAGCTGCTAGCACACTTTTTGCTGATTGATACACTGTTACCTTTATCAAAACAAAAAAGTTCTTAAGCTAGTTGAAGCCCTATTGGCGCTCACCTTGCTTAGTTGGTGCTTTAGTTCTTTGGCATGCTCTTAATTGCCAACAGGTTGTTGGGTTTATCCGGGTATCACTAGACCGTATATGTCACAACCCGAAATCAGGTGTGATGGCACTTGCATAAACCCCCCTAAGGCAAGTCAACCTAAATAAGATATAACACAATAATATGGAAATAAAACGGAAGTAACAGTCTAATTTCATATCATCATATATCATTAAAAGTGGGAAGCTCCAAAGTACAAAGTTGGATTACCATTTTAACCCTACACTAAATAAAAATTAAATATCTAATCAATTAAAAATTAAATAGTAATTATATCATATTAATCTACTTTAAAACATTTTTCATTTTCTTAATTGTTTTATTTGCTTCCTTCATCGCGCATTCTTCTTCATTGAGAATTCTACTTTTGCCGTCGGAAAAGTAGCGAAAGCCGGAAACCGCTGATCGTCGATCCATTAAACGACATACTGGACTCCACTGCTTGAAACGACAAGTTAGGGGTGACCTCTATGGCAGACAAAATAAGAGAAGCGAGACTGTAATGGTTTGGGCATGTGCAGAGAAGAAGTGTTGACGCTCCTGTTAGGAGGTGCGAGAGGTTGGATGTAGGGGTTATGCGGACGGGTAGAAGTAGATCGAAAAAGTATTGGGGGGAGGTAATTAGATAGAATATGGTGCAGCTTCGTATCACCGAGGACATGACCTTAGATAGAAAGGAGTGGAGGTCGCGTATTAAGGTAGAAGGTTAGACGGCTAGCAGGGGTAAGAGGCCTTGTGATATAGTAGGTTAGTAGAGGTAGTCGTGTCCTTTTTATATCGTGTTGTTATTGTCTGTTATTCATTTTGTTACTTTTATTGTCTTTACGAATTATCATTTGTTTTTCATTCTAGTCGTTTGGTTTCATATTTAGTATTTTCTTCTTTTGGGGATGATATTTTTTAGATGAGAGTCTTTCAAAAACAGTCTCTCCTTCTCTATGAGGTAGTGGTAAGATTTGCGTACATTTTACTCTCCCCAGATCTCACTCGTGGGATTTCACTGAGTAAGTTGTTGTTAATTGTTTTATTTAAGAACATCAACTCTATAACTCATGCCTCTTGATTTTCATAACTCCCATTGTTAGTATTATAGTAAATGATGGTGAATTAGAAAAAGACGAGTGAACTTTGGTGGTAATAACTACAACCAATAACTATCACCCCCCACATATCCTAATAAACCAAAGTCACACATTTCTTGGCTACATATTTCTCGATTATTGCATACCCAATCATAATTACATGTACATTAGGGTGGTTATTACATACATTTTCAACAACAATTCAATCTTTTTTATTTTCTGTATGAAATGTTTCTTAAGCGTGTACATTTGAATTTTTTTCATCAAAAAATCGCGTCTCTTATGTTTGTCAATTTTTAGTTTTGATATTTTGAAGTTTATGTCCTTTCATTTATTTATTACTCATTATTTTCTTTTATTTGCTTTAGATATTTACCTTGATATCTCATATCTAATTATCTATTTAATTGATATACTCTTAATATCTATAACTCATACTTTTCATATTCGTAACTTCTAAATATTTGATTTAAAATTTGAAGATATCTTTTGGTGTTCCTCCATTTTTATCTATATAAATCATCTCTTTTATTTCATGAGATCCCTACTAAAGGTTATCCTTTTCGTTCTATAGTTAAATTATGTAGTCAAATACTTGTATCATTATTGTACCATTTGATTTATGTTTTTTGTTTGACTTGATGAAGAAGGATATTGAATTTTGATTGGATATGAGAGCAGTTGACATGAACTCGAAAAATTATGTACCAATATTGTATTTTATTTTCCTCTTATTATTGTTATGATTAAAGCCTTAAGAAGGATATGTACACTTTATTTTTTCCTATTATGTTTTTTTGTGTGTGTGTGTGTGCGTGTTCTCTCTCTGTTAGACTTCTTTAATTTAATTTGATATGAATTATTTTACTGACATAAGTTTATATTTATATTTGGACTCAAATTAGTCATTTGTGACTTTATTGAAAGTTTATTAACTATTAATCAAAGTTCAAAATTTACTTATAGTTGACTATTTAAAAGAAATTAATTTTAAATATTAAAATATGTCCCTTATTTGGTATTTTTGTCATATTTTTAAGTTTATTAGTAATTATCGAGTTTTTTTACATGCATGTTGTCATAGAATTTTAATCGGTCTAACAGATTTATAAAAATTCACACGGGACACACATGCAACGCACGTGTCCAGAACTAGTGTAAGGATAAGCACAAAGGAAAGGATATCCACAATCCTGAAAACCCGTCAATGAAATAATGAAATGAAGAGAAGGGCTTTTCCCATCTTATGAGCCCTGCAAGCTCAGAAACCAACCAAGGGTGGTGTCACATGTACGAGCCTCTTGTACAACGAAACTCGAAAGAAAAATATACAAGTCTCAATGTCTTTGATTCTCGAATAGGACAAAATCAGTAAATAAGTAGAAGTTTGAAGAGTGTTGAAATAAACAAGATGCTACCTCTCAGGCTATCTCAAGCTCGGTCCAAAATGAGAAAGGAGCATCAACTGGAATCGAGCTCATGACCTACACACAAGTGTAGAAGCAAGGCTGAGTACCAACCTACACGGTACCCAGAAAGAAGATCTAAACACAGGTAGATAATAAAGAACACAAGTACTCCTTTCGCCCCAATCAAACCTCTTGACTACAACATACACTTAGGAAAGCTAACATAAACATAACCACAATCCACGTATGCAACATACCCAACAGATTGTTTTCAACAATTTACAAGTACAAAATTAACCATCAAATTACACTTCATACAAGTATACACATTAATACAAGGAAATGAAATGAAATGTAGTGAAGTGCAAATGATACAATGCAATGTTAAGTAATCATGATGCATGTTTGTCCTACGATACACATTCGCTGATGTAATTAGATCGGAACCCATGGGGGCTCACATGGACCATGTATCCGTCAGAACCATTTCCCTTCGGCATTTATCTTTCATCTCGAGCCGGAGCCATTTTCCTTCGGCTTTTTGTTATACTTTGCTGGAACCATTTCCCTTCGGCATTTTTCATTTCTAGTTGGAACCATTTCCATTCGGCTTTTCATCATTGGTGGGACTCAATCAATATGTCATATCAATATAATAATCACATTCAAATAAGCATGAGAGTATGCAAAGAGTCCACATAGTTCAAATATCCAATAATCGCATCAATCAATCTCATTATTCTTTCAATTATAGGATCATCATCAACTAAGTCATTCAATAGTGATATCACATCATTTTTCAAGTTCTCAATATCCACTTTCCATCATCAATCAAGTATACTCATCAAAAGAGTCAACATTTTTATTAGTTTTCCTTAACAATTTCACCACAATATCAAAATTATACACTTCTTGTCCAATATCACATTTATAATGTTTCAATAGTCACTGTTACCTTTGTCCAAAAAAATGCTTCAATAGTTGTCTCCAAATAGCATGAAACTATACTCAACACTTGAGTCAATATAAGCATTTCACAATTCTCAACAATGGGAATCATGTAATCAATGAATGTTCTCAATTTAAAGATCAATATCACCACCAAGTATATACCAAATCAAGAGTCAAATTGCACATATTATCACATAGCCATTTTATTTTCCCGTCACATTCATTGAGTCATTTCATGAATAATTCACCCATTTTTGAATCTCCATTACTCTCCAACATACAAAGGAGGAAGATACAAGATTCAATTAAACTCAACAAGGTTTTAGAATCCACTTGACTTGTTGAGGTCAAAAAATCAATCAACAATGGAGCCTCCCCTTCCAATTCGTACCCAAAACACCACAATTTATTCTAATAATGATCCACAATCAAATTCCAAGCCTAACAATGCCAAAATCGTGAAATTCGGGGGGAAATGGCAAAACGGTTCAAAAATCCAATACTAAAAAACACTGATGAAATCTGAAAATTTTGCATGGAAATCTTCCTTAGGACATTAGGAATCCATTAGAGAAAACCATTTCAAAAACGAAGTTAAAATCAACTCATAATCACCATTTTCATAAAATTTGAGTTCATGAACAAAACCCCCAATTTTTCAATTCAAAATCCTCAATTTGATGTTAAAAAAAGAAATAATTAATGGGTAATGAAGATTTTAGCTCAAAATAACTTACCCAATGGATTCCTCTCAAAAAATCACTTGGAATCACCGTCTCCCGAGCTCCCAATGTCCAAAAATGGAGGAAAATGCCTAAAACCAGACTTTTAGGAATTGCTACTGTTCCAGGATAATTATCCTTCGCGGTCGCGGCTCACTTAGCTCACGATCAAAATGAACAGGCTAAGGACCCTTAGCGATAGTGGCCAGAAGCTTTGCGAACGCGAGGGTCAATCCACTTGACCTTCATGATTGCTAGCCCTTGCTTCGCGAATGCGATGCACAGGGAAACAATACCTTTGTGACCGCGAGAGAGGGTCCCGCGAATGCGAAGAAGAAAGCATGCACTAGATAACAACAATTTCAACGAGGCATGAAATTCAAGAAATAAATCCTCGGAATTCGTTCAGAACCCCGTACACACAAACTATATATGTATCTCTACTAAATACAACATTCCGGATTCAATGGAGTCATTGAAAATCGAATCTGAGGTCTCCTTGACCCAAAATTCGATTAGTTGCAATTAGGATAGCTTAGGCACTAGAAAATCCAAAATGCTACCGGAATGCTCAAAAATTCAACCAAAGCTCATTCTAGAGCTAAAATCACCTCTCGGAACCAATGGAATCATCAGAAATTCAATCCGAGCACCCGAACTCAAAAAGTTGACCAAAGTCAAACTTTTGTCAAATTTCAACTCAATTTCCAACTTTGGACCTCAAATCCACATAACAACTCCAAATTTGATTCTAACAATTCTCCTGTTCCACAATTCTAGAATTGATGGGTCGACACAATTTTGTTCCGAGACTCAAATCTCCAAATGACTCCAAAACATAAAGTTTAGCAACTTAAGCCTTTAAAAACTCAACTGTTTAGCAAAAACTCAACTTTTCACAGAATTTTAAAAAATCAATTTTCAAGATCAATCAAATAGGACTCGGGTAAGTGGTAACTATTGGGAGGGGTAAAACGGTAATCTTTTCCTTTATAAAAAAAAGTAACTTTTTCGAAAATACCAAAAATGACCTTCAGGATCATTATAATAATGTAGCTAGAAAAGTGATGTATTATTTTATAAACGAAGTGTGGTGAATGAATTATTTAGTGATTAGGTATGTGAAATTAGATTTTAGGGTGAGAAACTGATCTCTATAAACATAAACCTGCTCCTTCACTACTAAATTATAAACTTAAAATGGTTCCTGAACTTTATTGACATGGTTCTTGATTCATATATTTAGGATAATTGTAGTTTTTTAATCTTTTTGCCAAATAACTATTCTTTATGTTTATAGTTATTTTTCTTGCATTCATATTTTCTTCTCTTTTTTTTTTCTTTAGTATTTTCTTTCACTAAAACACATTTCGTTGTGCTTTGCGCTTATTCCCAAGTAAACCTTATTATAATTATTTTTAATGAAGTAATTGACTTCATTAGTGGCATCAAGAAGATACAAAAAAGTGACAAAAATATGGAAGCAAAAAGGACTAATTGCTTACTCCAGTAGAGATTATCAGTTTAAGACTAGGGAGCTAATGAAGCTCAAAAAACTATTAGGTCAATAGGGGATATTGACCCAACTATTAATGCAAGAGGCATCAAGAGAAAGAAGGAGTTGATAGTCCATCAAAACATTTTCTGTTCCTTCCATTCCAGATAATCCATAAATTTGCAGCAGGTATCTTCCAGATTTTCCTGATGCTGCTGTCAACCCCAGAAATTCCAGTCTCAGAAAGCTTCTTTGATGCTGTTTGGCATTACCCTACTAAGCCCAAAGAAAAAAATATTCCATAGATCTGTTGCAGCTGAGTAATGCAGGAATAAATGACTGTTTCTGCTTCTTTTTGGCATGTATAACATCTATTAACAATGTGAAAGTTCCTCCAGAAAAGGTTTTGTGTTAGGCATGCCTCATAGCGTCCAGTCAAACTGAAGCAAGTGATTTCAGGGAGTAGCTTAGTCTTCAAAATTATCTTCCTTAGCCCATGATCAGTGATTTTATTGTGAGCTCTTTGACAACTTGTCGCCAAGTATTACCCTGCATCTGCAATTCCCCGTTTAACCTGGAACTTTGAGAAGCCATTTTGTTGTATCTAGCAATCTGATTAAGTCCTCAAGTTCCCAATCCTCAAGTTCCATTTAAACATAATGCTCTATGTGGTGCCATCTCTATTGTGAGATTTTGATGAGTCTGGATGACAGGCTAATTGGATAAGAGCAGGGCAGTCATTCATTAAAATTGTGTTGCACAACCACTTGTCCTTCCTGAATCTGACATGATGTCCTTTCCCTACTGCAAACTGCTTATGCCGTGAGAATTCCTCCCATAGTATACAGATGCTTTTACAAAACTCTAAACCCATGTGGTGCTCTTGATAAACTGGTGCTCCAGTGACTTTGTACTCATGTGTTTGGTATTGATAACCCCCTTCCATAAGGTCAGCTCTTCCCGTGTGTTCTCCGTAGCCATTTCATTAGTAAACATTGTTGTGTGGAGCCAGATGCCCAGTCCACCCTGGTGCTTTGGAAGTAGATTTTAGGCCATTTCACTAGGCAAAACAGTCCATGTTCTAACCTTCCCATAGAAAATTCCTCCTGATGTTATAAAGTTTTCTTAATATCTTGGTAGGGATAGGACAAAGTTACATACAGAAAGCGGAATACTGCCAAGGACACTGTTGATGAAGGTGAGCCTACCACCCATTAAGAAATACTTGATGCTATAAAAAACCAACTTGGCTCTAGATTTTGAGCGAAGTTGCTCAGACTCTCCAAAAATGTTGCCGCACCCATGTCGGATCCTTCAAAAATATACAATTTCTGGAGGATCCGTCACACACCCATTGACATTTTTGAAGAGTCCGAGCAACATAGATTTTGAGGAGGTGGGTAGAAGGGAGATAGGTTGGAGACAAAGATCAAAAATACAATGGCTGAAACAAGGGGATAAAAATACTCAATACTTATCATTCGGAGGAAACCTAATGTGGGGCAAGAATAATTTTTTTTGTCAAAAAATACTAGGTTGCCATTGCATTGAAAAAAATTTATTCTTTCCCCTTGTTCAATTAGAAGGTGCTCAACATCCAGTGTTTGGCAGATATACTAGGTTGCAAAGTGAAACATCTGCCTATAGTTATTGGGCATGCCTCTTGGCTACCAACATAAAGAGACAAATATGGGATCACATAGCAGAGAAGGCAGAAAAAAGATTGCCAAGGTGGAAGACTCAATACTTATCATTAGGAGGACGACTACTTTCATAAAATCGGTGTTGATTCTCCACCTCCTTATGTATCTGTTCCCCCTTCCCCTTAAGGTTTTGAAGAAACTGGACAAACTCAGGGGGATTTCCTTTAGCATGATTTGAAGGAGAACAATGGATACAATCTGGTGAAATGGGATACTACACTGAACAATAGATATTTGGGAGGTTTGGGCATCAGAAACCTAAAGAGACAAAATGATAGCCTTATGATGAAATGGCTCTAGAGATACAATGACGCAAAAGGGGCTCTATGGAAGGACGTAATCAAGTGCAAATATGGTGAGAACAACCGTTGGTGCAGTAATGACAGCTCTTGACCTAATGGGGTTGGGGTATAGAGATCAATCAAAAGACTTTTGGCCAATGATAAAAGAGAACATAGTTATTAAAGTGGGAGACGGGAGAAAAACAAAATATTGGGGAGATGCACGGAACAACCCGATCTCTTAGAAAGATATTTTTCCTAAACTACACCATTTGTAACAATCCTGAAGCAACTGTCAAAGAGTATTGGAATGAACATGGATGGGATCTATCTTTTAGGAGACTCTTGAATGAGTAGGAAGTGGACAGGGTGTCCAACCTATTCCATGAAATAGGAAGCTTCGCATGGACTTCTCCAGACTCTATTAGATGGAAGCACAAAAAGGATGGGAATTTCTCTGTCAAAAGGTCTATGAAATAGTTAATGCACAACAAAACAGAAGACAACAAGGTTTATGGAACCATCTCTGGAATCATTGCAACCAACTAAAGTGAAATGTTTGGAAGTAGTCAGAAAAGCTTGTTGACGTGAGGTTTTGAAGAAAAAGGGGAGAATTATGGTATCCAGACATCTTTGTGTGGAAACATATGAGACAAGTAGTCATCTTTTCTTGCATTGCAAATTCACTGCACAGTTATTTCATTTTTTTCTCTTACAGGCACAAAATGGACCATGCCTGAGCACACTGCAGATCTCCTGAGTTGCTGGATTAGAAGATGTGGAAGCAAGCTCCAGAATAGATAGTGGAAAATAATTCCACATTGCATCTGGTGGACTGTGTGGAGAGAGAAATAACAGATGTTTTGAAGTTAGGTCCAATTCCATCCATAGAGTTAAATGGAATTGTATTGTATCTTTCTTTTCTTGGTGTAAAGAAATGCATATAGAGGAATTAGAGCTTGTAGATCAGTTAAGAGGCTATCTCTGTAAGTAGTTCTTTCGTTATTCTCTTCTTTTGTTCCTCTTTTGAAGGCCTCCAGCATATCCGTCATGCTGAGGAATTCTACATTACCAGTTTCAAAAAAAAAAAAAAAAGAACAGGTGCTTTGTATGTTTCCTTCTATGTTCACCTGGGATCAAGAACTTTTGGGCTTGATCCTTTGCCATACCTTAGTATATGGCCTATCTCTCTATCATAAGCATCGTCTGGTTAGTTTCTTCTCCTTAATTACTCAGATTTGTTGAACATCACTCTCATTGTTGCCTTTTGTCTTCATAGATTGAATTTCGTAATTCTGAACCTGGAAGCCATATGTTTTGGTCAATTGATACACAATTCCTTTTTTTTTCCGTTAACTCAAAAGACTCAATGATTGATTCTTTAGAGAAGCCATGATGTCTTTGTATCTTCACATTTTGTGCCCAATTCATCAAAGAATCAGGTTCCTTAGTTCTGCAGTACCAGAACCTGTTTCTTCAATCATATATAATGGCACTCTTTTTCAATTAGTCTTCTTTTATTCATCACATGAGAGTGGATTTTAGGTTTCATGATGTCTCCCAAACTCCCTCGTGACAGGCTTTCAGTAGGAGGGGTTCTTCTTTTTCCATGTGTTAAAACCCTCCTCTCTTATTTCCCCTATCCTAGCCTATCTATTCAACTCAGCGAGGAATTGCTGGAACCCAGACTGACTTAGGTTCCTATAGACAGTCTCAAACAAATGAGAATCCACATTACATATCTCAGTTGATCAACTTCAGCATCACAGAAGGGTAAAGTGTCATCAATCAACTTCAGCATCATAGAAGAGTAAAGTGTCATCAACATATTGTAACTGGGATATCGTCATATCCTCTGCCGTGTTATTCACCTGAAAATCTCTTATCCACCCATTCAAATTAGCCACCTTCAACATGTTATTTAGCCCTTCTATGCTATAATAATTAGAGAAGGGACAGAGGGCCCCTTGTCTAAGGTTCCTTCGGGAAAGAAAAAAAAAGCTCAGCTGGACCAACTAGAACAGAGAACCTCACTGTGCTTGTGCAAAAAGAAATCCAGTTGAGCTACTTCCAGCCAAACCCCATGACCTTCAATATCTGGATAAGTCCCAATTAACATGATCATAAGCTTTCTCTGTATCTGGTTTGCATCTTCACTTTGTCTTGTGTCCACAACTTATTGAAGCTGCCCAGCTGCCCTCATCATCTGGCTACCCTTAATGAAGGTCATTTGTTGTTCATCTACCAATTTGTCCATCACGTTTTCTAACCTTCAGTTAAGACGTAGGAGATTATCTTGTAAACATTTTGAATAAGACTAATAGATCTGAAATCCTTCAAACCTTTGCCACTATTCTTCTTAGGAATTACATAAGCATTAATATTTTTTTCTAGAAAAATCCTGAGATAATTCGCCATCACAAGAAGCCTGAAAAATCCCATGGAATACCCATCTGGGCGAGCTGCTTTGTCGCTGGCACACATTCTTTTGCTTTTTTTTCTCAAAAGGTCTTTCTAACCATCCCTCTTCTTCAGTTACTTTGGAGCAGTTTTAATAGTGAAAATCAGGCCTCCAAATCTCTGTTTCTGTGTAAAACCTTGATAAAAGGATAGGATTTCACTTTTGATGTTGATGAGTCACCACTTCACCATTGACCTCCAAACAGTCTGTGTTGTTGAATCTCCTGTGTGCATTTGCCACTCTGTGAAAAAAAAAATGGGTATTCATGTCCCCTTATTTCTATACCATAACACCCTAGATCTCTTCTAATTCCTCATGTCTTGCTATTTCTTTGATCTCCATTGACAAATTTGCCTTTAACAACAGCTCATCATTGGTTGGACTTCTGGTCCTGAACCCTATCCTACACTTTTCAGCATAAAAGAGCTTCAAAAATAGGAGGGTTGGATTCAGAAAAGCACCTGATTCTGTCTGCCTCACAGAAAATCAAGGTGTCATCTGCATAAAGCAAATGAGAAATGTTGACAGTGGTCCTCCTTCATATCAAAGCCATTCAGCCACTGCATCTCCTTGGCTTTTGTCCGGCAAACCTTGGTTCTTTTCCGTGTGTTTCACCTTTAACAACTGTGATCTCCATTTAGAGATGCCAGAGACAGATGAATTTTATCTTAATTAACATGTAACCGATTGTTATTTATTGCAAGTCCTCCTTCAATAAGTGCAGAATATGTCATCTCTTGATCTTTAGATGTCAGATTGTCTGCTAATTATTTCCTGGAGATGCAGTGACAAGGAGTACTATAGAATACTTAATCAAAAAAAAGAGAGGAGAAAGCCATGAATATTATTACCAAAATTGCTATAAATGTGTAGGTACCGGAAAAATGGGATTTTCGTCAGAAGGCAGTGTCATCTTTTTCAGCGTGTTCTTGTTCTTGTCCTTCTGCTTGTGCGTTTCCTGAAGTGTAAAATTCATCCTCATTTCTTTTCTTCATCAATTAGAGTGGGAAAGCTTCATTAAACCTGTTGAAATGATTAAAAAATTATGTCTTCTGCTAATTGCTTGTTCTTTTAATGACGGTGATGACTGATTTATCCTGATAACAATTTCTCTCTTTCTTAGTTGCAGGACATAAAACATTTCTAAAACTTCTTATCCAATTTTATTTTATTCTTATTCTCTATCCCCGAGACCTAAAACCTCAATTCAATTCAATTTCCTAGTAGCTTGCCTTTTGAAGATGTTTAAGGTTGTCGTTGTTGGTCATCTTATGGGTGCAATATCTCTTTTTCTTTCCTTTTTCTGGTGTGAAAGTTGCTTTGAATTGGGACAGATTCAAAACACAGTTGCATATCTTCTTTTTTCAGAGCTGAGATAATTAGTTCTCGAGTCAAAATACTGATAGTATCACATTTGGTGAGGATAATGCCTTACGCTTTGAGAAACAGTCATCAGTTCTTTGGTGAGTAGTTGAATGAGGGTTCTGTTTGCTTTCTCTCTTAGTATGGTTAACTTTGAAAGTTTTATCGCAAGAATGCTATAGCAAATGTGGTTCTATTTTGATTTGCTATATTTTTTAGTGGTTTTATGAACTCTCATGTATAAGGTCTTCCTTTTTTGTTGTATATATGTGAGTGGAATGCCTCAAACCTAAACATCTGGTGCTTGTCTGGACAATGAAGGATATCTTTTTTGAGATTTTACTGATATCTATGTGTAGTGGATTCATATAGCTTAGTTCAAGTAGTTTGAAATTATGGTGGTAGATTTATTGATATTGGTACTCATTATAGCCAACTTCAACTAGATGGGGATTGAGGCATAGTTGATTTTATTGATCTTGGCCATTTTTCTGGTGTCTAATGCTAATGTTGTCTTGTGGGACAGGCACGTGATCCTTCCTTTCCGTTGGTCAAAAAGCCAAATTTACTTCAAATGGTTGAATCTGGGGGATGTCCACCACCTATGAACATGACATCACAATTTTCTGTGAATAATGTCCTAGCACACACTTCCATTGCCAGTAGTGGAAGTAACTATAATTTGAATTGTTATTCGTTTGCAGGCCACTCAGGTATTTGTCTGTCCATGTCTGTTTGTATGAGTGCTATATTCATATCCAGGTTTGTTTTCAATAATTAGGTCTCAGAGAGAAAAATAGATTTCTATTCCATCCACAATATACCTCTCAAATTGCATAAGAAAGTGAAAAGTGTTGTTACAGTTGAAGAGGAATATTTTGGTGTAGTCATATCTAGGTTGCTTAGTTAGATAACGAAGTTATAGAGAATTTATCTCTGTTGTGTTAAATTGCTCTTGTGTCCCCTCTGGAATTGTACTCTCTAGTATTGATAACAACGTGTTAGGAGTTAAAATTTAACATGGCTATCTAAAATGGTTAGAGAAAGCTAAGGTCTCTCTAGTTTTTGATGTCACTAACAAATAGCATGTTTTTGTAGGCAAGCAGCTACAACCTATGCAGCAGACTGAGGGAAATAGTGCATCTGTACAAAATTACTGAAGGAACTCTTTTGTAGAGGAAACTCAAATGTCCTTCTTCTTCACTTTGTAAGGTAGGATACATCGGCTGACTGACCGTGCTAAATGGTGGGACTAGTCCACCCTAAGCTTCTCCACTAGATTCGAGAGTAGACTCGCATTATGGAAGACGGTGTTCTAGTTCTTCCTTTGATTTAGATTCTCTGGTCCATGAAGGTTTCTTTCTCTGACTCAGAAAACTAACTGCCAACTGTACATAATCTTACATACAAAAACATCCTTGACCCTAGTGACTCATCAAGATATTTCAGATATCCTTTTGTACACAGAATGTCAATCACTAGTGATATTCACTGTTATTGGAATCTTACAATCTTATATTCCCTAGAGATTTCATTATTGTTTTGGCTGCTTAATTTAGATGTTCTCTGTGTCATAATTTGGAAAAAGGAAATACCAACTTGCTTTTTGGTCGTTATTTTTCTAAGTAATGAGTAAGTGGCAACCTGTGAGTGGACGAATTTGGAATCCAGCTGCTAGCAATACTCTCAATGTGATGTTGGTATTATGGGAAGTTTGGTGGCAAGTGGCTTTGTGCTGCTATTCAAAACAAATAAGTGGAAAATTGCATTATTCTCAAGAGTCTCAAATTGTTTGTTAGGGTAATAATAGATAGACATGTTTTTCATTCCCCTGAAAGGTCCATTTCCTGGAATTGATTAAACATAGCAGAAAATTAAATATATTGGCCATCAAGATTCTTGAAGAAAAGGACACTCGATCCCATTCTTTATTGGCATAGATATTTTCTATGGACAGATATTTGTACTAAAAAAATATCTACTTGAAAACGCAAAGATGTTATGGTAATGGACGGAGCAGTACCCCTATTTCACAATTTTTATATCACACATCCAGGAATACAAAACACTTGAATGATGGCATCCACCTAACTAGTAAGGATAAGTAAGAATCCATAGTTAGATTTAATTCTAGCCACTACAACATTTATTTGATCATTTTACTAAATTTTAAATGTCATTATTCATGAAATGTAAGGATTTACTGTAATTCAAATCATCAAACATAAATAATCTAACATGTAAGTCCTATCATGAATTCAAGATCGTAGAACAATATGATTTTTACATAAATCTATTGAACACATTAGTTCAGTCAAGAAAACATATCAGAATCGGTCATGAGATCTTGACTTGATTACTTGAGCGGAAGTTTTTTTCTTGTTCTTGACAAGATGTTAAATCTTCTCTGTCTTTACCTATCACTGATTTTTTTCAGAATGATTGTTGATGGAAAGTGCAGTATCCTTCGGTATTTATAGGCAGAGAGAGGACCAATTACTTTCAGTCCCACTTTCCATCATCATGGGTAGGGGAAGTTATAACCATATCATGTCCTTAACTTCCCATTATCACACCCATAACTTCCCACTAACATACCCACAACTTCCCACTAATATAGGTAGTGGATGGTGGTGGGAAGTTAGGATAAGGGTGGTGGGAAGTTATAGTAACTTCCACCAACATTATCCAATTTGAATTTAGTTAGTAATTAAATATTAAACCAAGATTAATATTAACGTGAGCCATAAAATTAACATACGTGCCATAAAAATTAACATTCTCTCACTTGGCACACGTAACATTAATAACTTAATGGTTTAATAAACATTTCAATTACTATGTGCACATTACTAAGTTTAACATCATTTACCATTTTGAATAAGTCAACTAATACGAGTCATAGCGGTCATATATCCCTTCTTTGACATAAATCCTTCTATGTACCACATATTAATATATTACTCAGCACAGTCTTTAAATTCATTATGGTCCAACGATAATGTTTAGAATATCTTTGTCTAAACTAAAACCTATCAACGTCATTCTCAACATAATGCATACAAGAAAAAACAAGTAATAATAACAGAAACATATATATTTGAGCTCAAAGTGTCAATTGCATAAACATAATAAGATCTTTACAAAAAGTCATTCATTGCTATCCATAAGACCCATTCTTTCAACATGTTCAACAAATGTTTTGAGTGGTAATCCTTTCATCAAAGGATCAGTAATCATAAGTTTGGTGCTTATATGTTCAATTGTCACTTTATGTTTCTGAACTTTTTCCTTAACTGAAAAGTATTTCAATTCCAATGTTTAGCACCCTTTGAATACTTATCATTTTTAGAGAAAAAGATTGTTGCAGTATTATCACAGTAAAATTTTAGCGGCTTGAAAATATTGTCGACTAGTCCAAGTCCTGAAATAAAGTTACGCAACCAATTAGCCTGAATTGTAGCCTCAAAGCATGCCATAAACTCAGCTTCCATAGTGGATGTAGCTATAACAGACTGCTTCGCCCTCTTCCATGAAATTGCTCCTCCAGCTAATACGAACAAATATCCAAATTTGGATTTTCTTGTATCCATACAATCAGTATAATCTGAATCTGAACATCCAACCATGTTAAGATGAATAGATCTTCTGTAAGTGAGCATATGATCTTTTGTTCTTTGTAAGTATCGTAACACTTTCTTTGCAACCTTTCAGTGATCCATTCCTGGATTACTTTGATAATGCCCTAGCATCCCAACAACAAAACTTATGTCTGGTCTGGTACATATCTGGGCATACATTAGGCTCCCAACGATTGATGCATAAGGAATATCTTTCATTTGCTTACGTTCCAATTCATTCTTTAGACATTGATTGAGACTAAATTTATCTCCTTTCTGAATTGAAACAGGACTAGATGAGCATTTTCCATTCTAAATCTCTGTAACACTTTGTTAATATAGATTTTCTGAGACAACCTCAACAATTCTTGTGATCTATCACGAAATATTTCTATCCCAATTACATAGGATGCATCTCCCGTATCTTTCATTTCAAAGTTGTCAGAGATATTTTTTTGTATTGTGTAACAAACCAAGATCATTAGTAGCAAGCAAGATGTCATCAACATACAGAACTAACATAATAAACTTACTCCCACTGACCTTTAGATATATACACCGATCAACAGTGTTTTCCTTAAATCCAAAAGTGACAATAGTTTCATTCAACTTAAGATACCATTGTCGGAAAGCTTGTTTAAGTCCATATATTGACTTCTTAAGTTTACACACCATGTATTCCTTTCCTCTGATAGAAAATCCCTCAGGTTGATTCGTATAAATTTCTTCCTCCAAGTTCCCATTCAGAAAGGTTGTTTTCACATTCATTTGATGTAGCTCTAAGTCATAATGAGCTACTAAAGCCATTATAATTCTGAGTGAATCTTTTCTAGAGATAGGTGAAAAGGTCTCCCTATAATCGATGCCATCTTTTTGAGTGAAACCTTTAGCAACAAGTATGGCCTTGTGACGTTCAATGTCGCCAGTTGAGTCTCGTTTGATCTTAAAAACTCATTTACACCCAACTCTTTTGCAATCTTCAGGTAATTCAACAAGGTCCCAAACATCACTATGTTCCATAGACTTCAACTCATCTTTCATAGTTTCTATCCATTTATCAGAATTTTTACTTTTAATGGCTTGTAAAAATGAGACTGGATCATTATCAATTCCCAAGCCAATTTATGACTCGTGTAGATATACCAAATAATCATCAGAAATAGCAAATCTCTTTTGTCTTTGAGACCGCCTTAATGTTATTTCTTGTGGTTCATCTACTACCTATTCATTAATTATGACTTCATTATGATTAATAGGAGCATCAATTTGTTGTTCTTATTAACTATTAGATTGTAGGGGTGTGCAAAAACTGAACCGACCGATAAATTAAACCGATAAAAACGTTATTGGGTTATTGTTATTGGGTTATTAGGTTATTGGATTTTTAATGGTTTTAAAAAAAGAATTATTGGGTTATCGGTTCGTTATCGGTTTTTACTATTGGGTTATTGGGTAAACCGATAACCCAATAAGATTATTATAATTTGTTATTTTTTCCCTTTGTAAATATTAAATATTACGAATTTAATAATAATAGGACACCATAGTATATAATACTTTACATCTTTATCTACTTTAATCTTTAATTGACTTAAGTAATAAGTACACTTTATAGGGAACATAACTCTTAAGTCTTAAAACTAAGTCTAAATTGTACTCTACTACTCTAAAAGACTATAGACTTTATAAGTCTTGCAAGTTTCAAGGAGGAGGTAAGTGGTAACTAAAGTGAGTAAAGGATTTAAGTCTAACTAAATCTAAATAAAAACTAACTATGTTACTGACTAAAGTCTAACTAGACTCTTAAGACTTAAGTACTCTAAGAGTCTAAAATTGTACTCTAAAGTCTACATTGTAAAGTATTACATGGTAAAACTCCACCTAAAGGAAAGAATGAACTAAGAAAGTGAGTAAGAATCAAGATTCAAGAAGGCAAGAACGGAGAAGCTTGCAAGGAGCCAAGGAGGGTTCCTAACGACGACGGTGATAATTTACAAGGAGGGTACGCAACGACGACGACGAGGGTAGACTAAGGTAAGTATTTGCTATGCTTTCCCAATTCCTCTTCTTCTTTAATTTCTACTCTTTTCTGATTTCTCTTCTTCTTTAATATGAAATCTCCATCATTTTCTGATTTATCCTCTTTTTCTTACCCAATTTCTCAAAAAAATAATTTTTACCCATAAATAATTTATCCTATCCGAATTAAATACTCCAATTAGGGTTAAATTTGATGAGCATTTGATATTTTTCTTATGAAATTCTTTTTCCTTTTATGTAATATTCAA
>JBCEWC010008726.1:0-19597 GCA_038996855.1 Solanum aculeatissimum | reverse complement strand
TCAAACGACCCGTTAAAGGTCCCGTCAACCTACACTTGGCTTAGGGGTGGTTCCAAGCCACCCCAAGCTCACTGTGATACCACACGACACCCTAGATGGACCTTTCAAAGTTTAACAGTCCTTGTAAATTCCCTTGGCAATATTTCTGAGCCTATCTCCATTGGCTTCTAAATTTCAGGCGGTCCCACTGTTTGGGCCATATCTCCCTCATCCGATATCCAAATTGCGTTAAACCACTTGGGTTGCAAATATAACTCACAGAGCTTCAATTTTATATGTGTTAGAGCATATGGTTCATCCCACATCAAAAGTTATGACTATTTGAAGTTTCCTGTCCAAACTGTCCCTCTAGGCCACTTTCTAGCCCAATTTGCATATGGCCACTTAAACTCAACCCGTGGATACCAAAACTCAACCATGGCTTTTAGTACATCATATAATTTCAACCATAAGTAGATTTCAAAAAATTTTGGGTTGTTACACCTCATTGGGTAAGTTAATGTTGTAGCTCACATGAGTTTGGATGTCGGTTATGGTTCCATCCCCTCTATACTATAAGCATTATGGAATTTCATGAATCATGGTTATCATGGCATATTTATATACTATCCTTTCTTATATTCTCTTCTATGTATGTGCCCTTGTCATTTAGGTTATTATAGGCTTATGTGCACACGCATTTGCATGCCCGCATACTTAGTGCTTTATTGTGCTAACCATACTCTTATCTACATGTTCTAACCATTAGGGACCAGAAATGACCTATATCTACAGTTGAACGACAAGTGATCTCCATGAAGCTAATTGTTTGTGGTGAGCCCTTTGTTCAAGGGCAATATTTACTTTCCTCTTCCTTGTATTGTTATACTTTCTTTATTTATGACTTGAGGTTGATCCCGGATTATGTCGAGGCCTCGCTCTATCTTATTTAGAGGCTATGTTGGACATGTAAAGACTCTTGCACGTTGTATTATGCCTTTGTTGATATGTTTTGACTTTGGGATTTGGTTATGAGAATGATGTTTTGATTATGCTTATGATTATGCTTGGACTTGTGAATGTTGGGAATGTGTTTATGTGGAAAGTCCCATTACCTGGTATGCTCCCATAGCTTGAGTCCTACTCACCTGCCCCTTAGATATACTTGTTATGTGCTATGTGATTCATGTTCATCCCATTTCCGGTAACATCCTCATCGCTTGAGTCCAAAGCCCCATTTCTCCTATACCTATGTGTTATGTGTTTACTTTTTCCGCGCTTGCAAACTGATGATGTGAGTAATGATGCTATGATGGATTGATCGAGGAATTTTGGGTTCTCCTTCTCCATGTCACATCTAGGCCCCATTTTTCGGTCGTTACAGGTTTGAATACCCTATTCATCAAACTCATAAAGGTTACAGGTGCATTGGTCAACCCAAATGATATTACAAAAACTTCATAGTGCCCATATCGAGTTCTGACAACCGTATTAGGTACATACTTAGACCTAATCTTTCGTTGATGATAACAATCCTTAGAAGATCAATTTTACATAATACTGACTCCCCTTACAAATGATCAAAGAGATCATCTATACCCGGCAATAGGTACTTATTTTGGATGGTGACCTTATTCAATTGTTGATAATCTATGTACATCCTTATGTTGTCATCTTTTTTCTTAATAAACAAGCCTGGAGCACCCCTACAGGGAAGCACTATAATGGATGAAATCCATATAAAGAAGCTCTTAGATCAAAGTCTTAAGCTCCATTAAATCAGTTAGAGCCATGTGATAAGGTTGGATAGAGATTGGGCATGTACCAACACAAAAATTGAGGTCATAATGGCACACATTTCAAAGACCCAACCTGATGTGTAAGCCAAAAAGTAAACACGTATGAGACTTCCAAAAGAGAAGTTAGGTCACAAATGAAATAAAAGAACTCAATAAAGAAATATCCTAAAATCTAGTGGCATAAGTGTAAAGAGTATATAATATAGTGTTTGAAATAGTACATACAACTCAATCTATGAAATAAAATAAAAACTACAATGTAAAGATAGAATCTAGTAGTGGTCCGGAATACTGAATTGCACCACCAAATCTGGTATTGTCTCTGCAAGAGTATTCAACCGCTATGTGAATAACCTTGACTAGACCCTAGATCCAAAGAGAGCACAAGAGTAGGGGTAAGCACAATTTACATGTACCTAGTAGGTTTGACCAACTGGATATTGAAAATTGATTGAACTATGGAATAAACGAGGAATGCTTCCACCTAAACACAAGAAAACCAGTTTGGCATCGGTGCACTCAATTTATGTATATAACAACGCAAATAAAGTAAACACACAACTGCAGGATACACAAACACCATCAAATAAATCAATACCCAAAGAACACTAGTATGGAATGCAATAAGATGGGATCTATGCAATGCACTGGTGGTATTGGTGAAACCAAGATTGTTGTACAGCCTGTCATATACACCCATCTAGCTAAGCTACTATCATGATCCAATTTCTCAAGGCATGATGGCATCTACCTTACCCTTACCCTCCCCCCCTCGGTAGATAAGCTTAACTTGTAACTCGGAACTAAGTGTAATGGGTAATAGGTGGGAAACTAGTGATATAGATATATGATAAATAAATAGGACAAGGTAAATATATACATAACAAAAATAGAGTCTTTTCCAAGACGTGGAAGTCACTAGTACAAAGTACTAGACAAAATAAACTGAGTACAAGTCCCAAAAGTGGACCAAAATAAATACAAGATAAAGGCTAGTCTCAAATTACACAAAAGACGGGTCAAAAGTACAGATGGAGAGTAAAATGATCCAAAAATGTCTAATGCTCACCCTAGCCTCCGAAACTGGTTGTTGCAAGCTAGATTAGGTCACCGCTAATAGATAGTGCTCGGACCTACATTATGAAGGAGACGTAGAGTATAGTATGAGCACCAAATAATAAAGTACCCTGTAGGCATCACAACAAATTAAGTAAGAAAGGTAAAGACAATATGAAAAAGGAGAATAAAAATCTAAAGAGGAGTCAAAATATACATTATATGGCAAAAGGACTAATATTAAGGGAAAATCCACAAAACCTAACTAAGGATAATATACTAGCTATATCTGAACGGGGCACCAACCCGAGTGAACCCTCATAATCCCACCGGGTATACAAACTTTCCATCATATAGAGGGTAGGAGCAACGATTCTCTAGGAGTGAATATCATAGGGACAAGTTTTGGACTTTAACTAGAACCTATCCTATTTATCTAATAATAAAGAGAGGGACTCGAACCCACCAATGGTCAATCTCAACAACATGGGGCAGCACCCCGGTAGTTTGATATGTGTATCTCAACGCATCAATGATCACGGAGCCTTAGGCTTAAAAGATAATCGACAATGGGTGGGACTCGAACCCATAATATGCAATAGTGGGGTTGGGCCCCAATCTCAAATTGTGTACTATCAAGGTGAGGACTTAAACCCTCAAATGAATGATTAATCAGGGTGCCAATCAAATTTTCATACTCCTCGATTATAGACTTATCAAATCTTCATTTACAACAACCATAACTAAGTTATGATCTCAACAATACCAACACAACCTAGATACTTTCGCATATTTCCAACTCATAGTCATACAGGCTATTTTCACAGTAGAAATAGTTCCAACACAGGTACATGATCACCATCAAATTTCACAACTGCGAAACTCAGAACATTATGGATAAGGTACTTCATAAAAGCTAAGTTACTACCTCAATAAGGACCAACTAACAGACTTTAGTCTGCTATGCCATGCTACAAGGATTTAGGCCCTCCGGAACGATGTCGGCGTATTCTAAAATAAATTATCCTTCTAAACTAAGCCCAATATCATTTACGGTACCAATAGCATGAAACCAAAGTTGAAATAGTAGAACGAATGAGCCACAACCAAACATGCATTGAACTACCTAAAATCCTAAAATAGGACCTAAAATACAGATTCTATCCTAAGGCATGAAAATATACTACTCAAGCCCATTATTCCAACCAATTCGACATAAATTTACACATTTCAGCTCAATCCAAAGAAAGAAAATGTATAGCCTACCTAAAAGTCGAATACGTGCACTCCAAGTCACTTGGTCGGAGCTGTTCCTTTTCTAACGGCCTCCAAATGATGCCATGTTTTCAAAAATAAAATCACAATATCGTTATAATTATTTTGACACTACTTTTATGATTTTCAAAGATTGACCGATTTTAGGATTCAAAATGAAAAATGTAGGACCCGTATTAAGAATTCAAGAATTAACTCCAAAAATATATCCAAAATAGCCATCAAAACATAGATAACAGTTAATACTGAATTAAAGGTGCAGGGGAAGGTCTTACGTGGACATGCAATTACAATTCCAAAAATATGAGCTAAGAAATAGACCCAAATAGCAGTTATTTTACTGATTTTAGCAAAATTGGGGCACCAACAACTCAACATAATAAGCCCATAATGACCCTCATGAAATTCGACCCAAAATCGCATAAAACATCGAAGAAAACGAAGATAAAATAAAGAAGATACAAGATTTTAAATTTTGCAAGTAAACTCATTCAAAATTCATAAAATGCAGCAGCTAAAATTCCAAATTTACCAAAAAAATGAGATACTTTCAGAACTAATTATACCACAGTAGTCCTTCCAAAATTTTACATAAGATAGAGTCAAGAATCACTAAATTTGGACCTATATAACTCAAGATACAAGTTCCCAAAATTTGCAAGCAAATGACTCCAAAAATGTACAATTGTAGTAGCTAAATCATGGAATTTACCCAATACTAAGCCTCAAAATGCATTTTTGAGCTCACTCACACGTTCCCCATGAAAAATCCTTGAATTTGTTCTTTTGAATCACTAAATTTGGACTCAATTTGAGAGAGAAATCACACTTTTAAACTTGGTGAAATGGTTGAAATTGTGTAAGAAATACATACATACATACATAAATACATACATACATACATACATACATATATATATATATATATATATACCACTTTCCACATGGAAGCATGTCATTCTGTCACGTGGCCATTTCGCTTCAACAACCAAACAAAATTAATTTTGATGCTTTGGCCTCATTTGGAGATAAAAAAATACAAACTATATATCAAATCTGATTGGAAATGGGGTTACAAACTCAATGGCGTAGTTATAATTTTAATTCGGACACGTTTGTCAAGAATGTTGATCAAAGTCAACTGTTGGCCAATTTTGAAGGCTAAAATACTAAAAATGGTACAAACTCGCACTAAAAGCCTCGGGACTTGAGTCAACAACTCATCTAGCCTAATTTGGCCATTTTGGAGCTGATGAAATGGTTAGAAATCCATTTCGAGGCCACTTTCCCACATTTTAACTTGAAAATGACTTTTCAAGTTATAAAGACCTTACAATATAAAAACCTGCACAAAAATCAAATTAACGATCGGGTGATCGAGCTACCGGCGCTAGCAGGTCATAAATGACCTAGGGTCACTATAGGAACACTCTAAATGATGAAACAGACACAATATAAGGAAAATGACTTGGAGGGTCATTACAATATCCATTACTAAAAGAACTTTTGTCCACAAAAAAAAAGTCAAGGATATACCTAGAGACTCAAAGAAGTGGGGGAATTGCTCCCACATCTCTTGCTCTGTCTCCCAAGTAGCCTCCTCAATTGGATGGTGACACCACTAAACCTTAACCACAGAGATAGATCTAGAGAGAAGTTGGGAAACATCTTCGTAAAAATAGCAACTGGCCCCTCAACAAAGGTCAGACAGTCATCCAACTCAACTGTATCATATCGTAGCACATGAGACTCATCAGGAATATACTAGAACAACATAGAAACATAGAATATGGCATGTATAGTTGAAAATATTAGGGGTAGGGGTAGGGGTAGGTTCAACTCATATGCAACATCACCAACCCTCTTCAGAATCTTGAATGACCCAATATACCTCAGACTAAGCTTACCCCGCCTTCCAAATCTTATCACACACTTCATGGGCGATACTCGTAGAAATACATGGTCTCCAACCTCAAAGTACAAGGGTCAGCGCCTACGATTAACATAACTCTGGTGCCTACTCTAGGCTATCCTCAGCCTATCCTGAATCACCCACACTCTGGCTATCTCCTTTTGAATCAAGTTTGTACTATGTGGCCGAGAAGTGGTAACCTCAAACCAACCAATTGGAGTGAGAAAATGCCTAACATAAAGGCCTCGAATGGGGCCATTTGAATACTAGAATGGTAGTTGTTGTTGTATGCAAATTTTGTTTAAGACAAGAACTGCTCCCAAAGACCCCCAAAATCTAATAGACACGCACGTAGCATATCCTCTAAAACCTAAATAGTACACTCTGACTGACCGTTGGTTTATGGATGTTAGGCAGTGCTAAGATCAACTCAGGTGCCTAACTCTCTCTAAAAGGCTCTTCAGAAGCTAGAAGTGAATTAAGACCCTCTATTTGATATAATAGAAACTAGCACCCTATGAAGTTGAACCACCTCGCACATATAAACATAGGCTAACTACTCCGCATTGAGAGTAGACCGAACTAGTATGAAGTGCGCTGACTTGGTCAATCGATCAACGATGGCCCAAAGATTGTCATTATCCAGAGGGGTCCAAGGTAATCCAATAACAAAGTCCATGGTGATACACTTCCATTTCCACTCAAGAATGGATAGTCTCTTATACTCCCCACCAAGCCTTTGATGGTTGGCCTTAATCTGCTGACAACTCAAACAACAAGACATATACTTAGCTATGTCTCTCCTTATGCAATACCACCAGTAATATTGCCTCAAGTCTTGATACATCCTCGCAGTGCCTGGGTGAATAGAGCATCTAGAATCATGGGCCTTATCAAGGATGAATGGAATGAAGTTTCCAACTCTAGGAACACACAGGCGACCATCATACCAAAGTACCCTATATGATCAATAGTAGCCTGGACACCCTCACCCCACAACACTAACTCCCTAAGATCTACAAAAGCCCTATCCTTATACTGTCGGCCATAAATCTGATCAATAAAAATGAATAAGCTCCAATAGATGCTAAAATAGGCCCAAAATCTAAAATGTCCAAGCTAACTAACTGGTTAGCCAAGGACTAAATATCCAAGGCTAAAGGTCTCTTTGAAGCAGGAAAGTAAGCTAGACTCCCCATAATCCTCGCTCTCCAGCTCAAGGCATCCACTACCATATTTACGTTGCCTAGATGGTACTGGATAGAGATGTCATATGTTGTTAGAAGCTCAATCCAATGTCACTGCCTAGAATTGAGTTCCCTCTTAATCATGATGTGATGTAAGTTATGATGGTCTATATAGATCTCACAATGTACCCCAGATAAGTAATGCCTCTACATCTTGAGTGCAAAAACTACTGCTGCCAATTCTAGATCACGAGTGAGGTAATTGCACTCATTTGCTCTCAATTGTTTGGAAGCATACACAATAACTCAGTCATGTTGCATCAATACACAACCGATACCAATAGTAAAAGCATCACAATAGATTAAGTAGTTCTCACCCGCAACTAGAAGTGTCAAATAGGAGCAGTAGTGAGTAACTCGTTGAGCTTCCAAAAGCTCAACTCACACTCCTTGAACCATAAAAAGGGAAAATCCTGTCGAGTCAACTGGGTTAGTGGGGCTGCAATAGTATAGAATCCCTCAATGAAATATCTGTAATAGTCAGCTAACCCTAGCTAATCTATGAATCTCTGTAACTAATATGGGCCTAGCCTAACTCTAAATAGTCTCAATCTTCACTGGATCTACCATAATGCCCTCCTTAGACTCCACATGTACCAAGAATGTCACAAATTCCAATCAAAACTTGCACTTGGGGAACTTGGCATAAAGCCACTGATCTCTCAAGGTTTGGAGCACAACTCTTAGATGTTGTATATTCTCTTCTCTACTCCGTGAGTATACAAGTATATCATCAATTAATACAATCACGAAGGATTTAACATAAGGTCTAAACACCCGAGTCATAAGATTCATAAAATCTACTAGGGAATAGTAAGCCCAAAACACATCACCAGGAACTCATAGTAGCCAAAACGGGTCTGAAAAGAAATCTTAGGTATGCCATATGGTCTAATACACAACTGATAGAGAATACTACGGTAACATGAAGTTGGTCAAATAGATCATTGATATGAGGCATGGGGTAACAGTTCTTTGCCATCACCTTATTCAACTACATGTAATGAATATGCATACACAATGTCCTATCCTTCTTCTTAAAAGATAAGACAGGAGCACCCCAAGGAGATACACTTGGTTAAATAAACCCCTTACCCAAAAGGTCCTCTAATTGAATACTAAGCTCTCGAAGCTCTGCAAAAGCCATACGATAAAGTGGAATAGATATGGGCTTAGTGTCAAGCTCAAGATCAATGGAAAAATCAATGTCTCTCTCTAGGGGAACAGGTAAGTTAGTAGAAAAGACATCTACGAACTTATAGACCACAGGGACTGAGTCAATGGGAGAGACCTCACTAAACACATCATGAACCAGAAAAGTAGGCTAAATTCCCAGAAGAAACAAGTCGTCTATCCCACATAAATTATATAATATCTATGGTGAGCGGCTATAATCACCCTACCACAGAATTAGAGGAATAATAGGAACAGCTAAAATAAATCTTGGCATAGCAATCCAAAATTGCATGATAAGGAGAAAGCAATTTTATGCCTAACATAATATCAAAATTCAACATATCTAACAAAATAAGGTTAACTCGGGTCTCATGCCCCTAAATTGTCACAATACAAGATCTACACACTTAATCAACTACTAAAGACTCCCCTACCAGGGTAGAAATACACAACGACACCTCCAGTAAATAACAAGTAATGCCCAGACGAGAAGCAAAGTATATAGAGATAGGAATATGTAGAACTAAGATCAAATAAAGTTAAGGAAAATGGTTGACAAACAAGAATAGTACAGATAATGACATCATATGATGCCTCGACCTCTACTCTATCTAGTGTAGCATAGAAATGACCGTGTCTGCCTCTCCTGCGTACATCGGTCCTAACACCTAGATTGCCGCCTCAGGGACCTCCTTCACTACCTTGTTGGATACCACTGCATCCTTGTCTCTAATATCTACCTCTATAATCGTAACCTTTATTTCTGCCCTAAGGTAGGGGTGGTACTATTGTTAATGGCCTAGCTCAGCTAGGACACTCATAGGTCTAATGCTAAAGTGAACTATAATCATAGAAACCCATAGAAGAGCACTCTCTATCAGTGCATCCATGGTAGGGAATGGCAGACCTCTCAAACTCTGGAAAGCACTAGATCCTCCTAAATGAGGCTGGCCACCCTTCACTATTTGTAAGGTTGCTTGAACTGGCTGGCTAGGCTAGCCTTGCTGAAACCTATCATGTTGAACCGCTAACGGTTACTGTCATAACTATCATGGCCCCTAGATTAGAACCCACTATAGTTTCCCCAATGTATGTCCCTTTTATCATTACTCCCTAGACTTGACAGTGAACAATCTCAATCGTGTGAGCATAATCAACAACATCCAAAAAGGAATAGCCCGTTGTAACCAGATGCTTAATCCCCAACCTCAAGGGCAGTCTCAACCCACGAACAAAAGTTATGCACCATCTCGTCTTCTATGGGTAATATAATAGTAGTATGATGGGAGAGCTAGTAGAACTAGGCCTCATACTCAGCAATAGATATTTGGCCCTACTCCAGGCAGGTGAACTAATCTCGAAGCCAATCCCTAATGGTTTTAGGAATATGTCTAGCCTAAAAGGACTTAGAAAACTATGCCCAAGTAAGAAGTGGGGACCCTGTTGGTCTAAACTACATATAAAAGTGCGACCACTACCTAGCGGGCCCTCTGAACTGATGGGCGGTAAAATCAGTCTCTCTAGACTTCATAAGACCTAATGACTTCAACTTCTCCTAACAAGTGGTCAAAACCTCTGTAGTATCCTCTCTAGTAGCTTTGATAAACACTGAGGTGATAATCTCTGAAATACCCCTAGCATTTTTGCCTCTTGTAGAGACATAACTCCCTTTGGATCCATGGGTGGGAGTATAACCTGAGGTAGAGGTATAACCGATGGAGGAGGTGGCTGAAACTCAAATGTTGGGGGCGAAGGCAGATCCTGAGGTGCTTGAATATGTGTCATCGAGGCTAGAATATCGACAGTTGGGTCTGGTGCCTATGGTATAACCCCAATAGCATCAAGTAACTTAGTTATGATTGCTTATATAGCTAAGGTCATGGTTGGGATGATCAAAGGTTATGCTGCTAGTAGGGGCCCCACTGGTAGAGGATTAAATGGGGCATACTAATGCTCCTCTACATGGTTAGGAGTTATGTCTACATCGGGTACTGGAGTTGCACCCTTACCTCTATCTAATGGTCAGCCTCTGGGCCTATACGATCATACCATCCCTACGAAAAAGTGGAACAAATGAGATTCTATGAAACCAATAAGACACACACTGCATGAAGTGATACAACATAGCGATTTATTTCTAAAGACATCTTGTAGCCTCTTTAAGATGGGTTATGGACATCTCTGTACCAATCCGCAAGACTCTACTAGATGTTAGCTTTATACAAGCAAGAGCACTAAACCTGGGGCTCTGAATCCAACTTGTCACGGCCTAATTTCTTAAGCTATAATGGCACCTACCTTAACCTCGCCCCCTCCCGATAGGTAAGCCTATCCTATAACCCAAAACTAAGTGTAATGGGTAATAGGTGGGAAACTAGTGATACAAAAATAAGATAAATAAAGAGGACAAGGTAAATACATACATAACAAAAATAGAGTCCCTCCCAAGACCTGAAAGTCACTAGTATAGAGCTACTGAGCAAAATAAACTGAGTACAAGTCCCAAAAGTGGACCAAAATAAATGTAAGATAAATGTTAGTCTCAAATTACACAAAAGATGGGCCAAAAGTACAAACGGAGACTAAAATTATCCAAAAGTGCCTGGTGCTTACCCTGGTTTCTTAAATTGGCTGCTGCAAGCTGGATTGGGTCACCATTGATAGCTAGTGCTCAGACCTGCATCACAAAAGAGATGTAAAGTATAGTATGAGTACCAGATAATAAGCTATCCAGTAGGTATCATAGGCTGACTGAGCAAGAAAGGTAAGGACAATATAAAAAGGAGAATTAAAACCTAAACAGGAGTAAAAATATACATTTTATTGCAAAGGACTAACACTAAGAGAAAATTCTCTAAAACTAAGGATACTACACTAGCTATATATGAACAGGTCAGTGCAAGCCCAAACAAGACACACGTATACAATTTAAAGTAAAACTTGAGCGGACCCCCATAATCTCGTTAGGTACACAGAATTTCTATCCTATAGAGGGAAGGATCTAGGGTTCTCCAGGAGTGAATTCCCCAAGGACAAGTCTGAGAGTTTAACTAGAACCTGTCTTATTTATTCAACAATAAATGGAGGGACTTAAACCTACAAATGGACAATCATAACAACACCAGGAAGTACCACGGTACTCTGACATATGTATCTCTATGCATCAATGATCACGGAGCCCTAGGCTTAAAAGATAATTGACAAGGGGTGGGACTCGAACCCTCAAATGAGTGACTAATCAGGATGTCGATAAACTTTCCATACTCCTTGATATATATTTATGAAATCTTCCTTTACAACAGTCATAACTAAGTCAAGATCTTAACGGTCCCAACTCAATGTATATACTTCCACAGATTTCTAACTCATGATCATACCAGGCTATTTGAAGGTAGAAATAGTTCCAATACAGGTACAAGATTACCATCAAAGTTTAGAAATGCCAAACTTAGGATATTATGGATAAGGTATTTCATAAAAGCTCAATTACTGCATAGCTAAAGCCCAACTAACAGACTCTAGTCTAATACGCCATGGTACAAGGATTTAGGTCCTCTGGAGTGACACCAAGGTATTCTAAAGTAGGTTATCCTCCTAAACTAATTCAATATCATTTACAGTACCAATAGCATGAAACCAAAGTTGAAATAGTAGAATGAACGAGCCATAACCAAACAACATACTTTTAACTACTCGAAAATTCAAAATAGGACCTAAAATATATATTCTAGTCTAAGGCATGAAAATATACCACCCAAGTTCATTATTCCAACCATTTTAACATGAATTTATGCATTCCAACTCAATCTAAAGGAAAAAACTCATAGCCTATGTGAAAGTCGAACACACGCGCTCCAAGTCACTCGGTCAGAGCTTTTTCTTTTCTAACGGCCTTCGAATGATGCCACACTGTCAAAAGTAGAACCATAACATAGTAAAGGTCATTTTGACACTACTTTTATAATTTTTGGAGATGGATCAATTTTGAGATACGAAATGAGAAATGTGGGGCCCGTATTTGAAATTCTGGAATTAACCCCAAAAATAGGTCTAAAAAGTCATCCAAACATATATAGTCAGTTAATAACAAATTCGAGGTATGGGGGAAGGTCTTACGCGAACATGCAATTTAAATCACAAAAAATAAGCTAAGAAGTAGACCCAGACAACAGCTATTTTTTTATTTTAGCAAAATCGAGGCACCAACAGCTTAAGATAATAAACCTACAATGACCCTCATGAAATTCTACCAAAAATCACATCAAGAATCAAAGAAAACAAAGTTAAAATGAGGAAGATACAAGCTTTCAAATTTTGTAAGAACTCATTTTGAATTCATAAAATGCAGTAGCTAAAATCCCAAATTTACCAAAAACAAGATACTTCTAGGTAAACTAATTATGCCATAGTAATCCTTGCCAAAATTTTCAAAAGATAGAGTCAAAAATCACTAAATTCGGACCTATATAGCTCAAGTTATAAGTTTCCTAAATTTGCAAGCAAATCATTCTGAAAATGCATAATTGCAGCAACAAAATTGTGGAATTTACTGTGACACAACCTCAAATGTGTTTTCGATCTCAGCCACACGTTCCCGACAAAAAATCTTTGAATTTAGTCTTTTGAATCACTAAACTTTAACTTAATTTGAGAGAGAAATGACACTTTTAAACTTGGTGAAATGGCTGAAATTGTGTAAGAAACACACATACATTTATAGACTACTTGCTACGTGGTAGCATGTCATTTAGCAACCATTCAAAATTAATTTTGATGCTCCGACCTCATCCGAAGTCAAAAAAAATAAAAACCTTATATGAAATCTAAGTGGAAATGACGTTCCAAACTCAATGGCACAGTCAAAATTTTGATTCATGCATGTTTTCCAAGAATGTTGACCAAAGTCAACTATTAGCCAATTGTGAAGGCTAAAATGTTAAAATGATATAAACTTGCATCAAAAGACTTAGGACTCGAGTCAACCACCCTTCTAGCCTAATTTGGCCATTCTAGAGCTTATGGAACTGTTAAAAATTTGTTTTGAGGTCATTTTCTCATATTTTAACTCAAAAATAACTTTTCAAGTTATAAAGACCTTCCAACATGGAAGTACACAAAAGCCAAATGAACCATCAAGTGATCGAACTATCGGCGCCAGCAGGTCATAAATGACTTGGGATCGCTATAAGAATGCTCGAAATGACAAACGAATGTAGTATAAGAAAAATAACCTAGAAGTTCATTACAGCTACCACATAGGACCCAGGGGGGGCTCACAGATAATATACCTTATCACAATCACAATCTTCATCCTTGTCACTTAGCTCGTGATCAAGAGATCATAATATTAATGTCTCATCCACCTTTTCACCTAACTCGTGATCAAGGGTTTTAAAAGAATCTCAATATCCTATTCTTTTTACCACCTAAATCATGGTCAAGGATTTTAATGGTGTCTTATTTTCTTTCAAAATGATGGTTCAACAGTTCTCAACTGTTTATGTTTTATGATATGATGTATAAAGATGTATGCATGTCAAAACATAAGTATAGAGGCAATATTTATCACAACATGTACATTACAGTATCAAAGTTCTCAACTCAATAATTTATGATCAACCCCCTCATTTATACACATTAGGGAGAAGTTCCTTTGAAATACATAACCACTATTTAAAAAACCTTTTTATTTCACAAATATGCCACAATTCACAATGTGTCTCAAGAATTTCATTTCTCAAATATTTCACAATTCAACCCCTCCTTAGTTATCACAAGTGAAATGGTATTACACATTTTCCACATAATCAATTCAATAAGCACAAGTTCACAAAATAATCAAAATAGCAAGTGAAGTCCCTCTATGGGCAACACAATATAATCAATAACCCTCAACCATGTTATGATCCTATACCGTAGTCTAAAACATAAGGTTAATCAATCACCAAATTCTAATTTCAAAGAAGGATAGTTGAACCTATCTTGAATGCCAAAATTGCACCCAAACACTCTACTGGAAGAATAGCCCTCAAATTCAACCTCCAAAATGGTTAACTATTATCCAGAATGAAAAGAACTCATCAAACAAATCTCAACGACACCTATTATATTTTTTCAAAATTAATGATAAAATTTTCCAAAAATTATTTAAAATTTAACAACAACAACAACTTCAAAAAGAGTAAAACTAAAACTTTGTTGAAAATGTAAGTTCTACAAAAAAGATTTAGTAATTGAAAACTCCACGAAAATTGACCAGGAAATAGGTCCCAAAAATTATAAATTTATCCAAAGTTTAAGTTCTTGAAAATCATGAAAGTTGGAGTTAAAAACCAAGAATTCAAAGTTTAAATCATAAGATAATTGATGGAAAATGAGTTCAATCAAGTAAAACAAAACTTAACCGATGATTATTCCTAAGAAATCTCTTCAAAAGTCATTTTTACCAAAGCTCAAGGTGATTGAAAATGGTGAAATATGAAAAATATAGTATTTTTCTAAAATTAACACTATAAAGATCAATATGATTTCACAGAAAGCTCAGGTGTGATCACGAAGCACGGGCAGAGTACACATCGCTAAAATGAGAAGTCTTTATCGCAAATGTGGAAACCCCATTTGCGATTGCAAAGAAGAAAGTAGTTGCACCAGATATCTAATTTTTGGGAATATTGCAAAAGTCTTCAATCATACCTTTGGGATTTGTTTGGAACTCCGTACACGCAAACAATATGTGCAACTCTACTAAAACCGACATTCCGAGCTCAATGAAATTGTTAAAAATTCAATTTGAAGTATCATTGACCCGAAACTTGTTATGTCGCAATTATACTAACATTTAAAGCTTGAAAAGATGAAAATGTCATCGGTCTCTTAAAAAATATAACAAAGCCTCTAATAGAATCATCAAAAATTCAATCCAAGCGTCTGAATGCAATATATTGATCAAAGTCAAACCAAATTTTGTTTTAACTAAAAATTCCAACTTAGAACCTCAAATCCACAAAAAGAGCCTCAAATATTAAAAAATAATGACGTTCCTAAACCAATTGTTACATTTTGAATCTAATAAAACTGACGAGATTCCATTTCGAGACTTGTAACCCTAAATGACACCAAAAATCTACTTTTTGAATGACTTAAGCCTTTAGAACTCAAAAACTCTTACATCCTTCAACATTTTAATGAAATATCATAACTAATCACACAAATAGACTAAATATAATTTGGAGCTATTATAGAGAGGGGTAAATGATAATTTTTATAAAAAATCTATAAATAGTCTTCAAGGTCATTACAGGTGAGCGTTTACTTACAAGTCATTTGCAGAAATCTATATTCTTATCTAGAGGCATACTAGGCGAATCAGTAAAGAATACTTCCTTAAACTCATATACTACAGGAATGGAATTAGTAGAGGGGGACTTTATATTAACATCCCAAATATGAGCCAAGTAAGCCAAATAACCCTGCCTTACCAATTGTTTAGCTTGAATATAAGATATAACCTTAGCTTGTTAGGCTTATACACCCTTTCCCACTCTAACTTCTCTCCACTCAGGATCTTTAGATTCACGTCTTAGCATTACAGTTAAGCACCACATAATACGAGACAACTAATTCATGCCTAGGATCACATCAAAATTAGTCATATCCAAGATTACCAAATCAGCCCAAGTATAAAAACTCATAAATAAAATAGAACAAGCACAATAGACATAAGTAACTATAACAGACTCTCTAATTGTGTAACACCCCCAGTTTTAGGAGCCCTGAGTGCAGAGAAGATGGTCTGAAAGTTTGCCTGAAGTCTTGTTTACGAGGTAACTTATGGCCCATAAGTGGATATACAGCTCGTATGTGTCATCCTTAACATGAACTTTAGGAAGAAAACGTGGAGTTTTCTAGATGGCCCGTGAAACAAGATATGGCCCGTAAGTAGTTACGTGGAGATGTGACCCAGGGAAGTAAGAAAAAAATTATTAAGTATGAGAGGACTTTACGAGTTCAACCACCACCCGTAAGACATCCTACGGCCCATAAGAAGGATTCATAACTCTAACATCCTAAAGGTCAATTTTTTAGGAATTTTAGATGTGTCATCAGACGAAAGGCCTTACGGCCCGTAGATTGGCTTACGGCCCGTAATCAGGGTCTCGTAATTCCACTCCGACAGTTTTATTAAGGGACAGTTTTGTCATTTTTATCCTATCTATTCTTAAACTATGTCATTTAGGAGACGAAAAAGGGACCCTATATCAGTCCCAAATCCTTAACTCCTTAATTTATTCTCTTCATTCTGTCAACTCTCAAAATTCTCTAAGGCAAAAGCTCTCAAGAACAAGCTAGGGCTAGGGTTCCAAATTTTTCCCCATAGACTACAAGATTGTTTCTCTATAGTTCTCCTAAGGTATGTGTTTAATTCTTGTTTCCTTTCAACCAAGAAGTCCTCTTCGAAAACTAAAAGTTTGAATTACAGACTTTCAATCTTTGATTTATGGGTAATTGTATATTAATTGCTATTTGTCTAGATTATGGTCATTCATGCACTCTTATGGTTATTTATGAATGTTTATCAAGTTTTTATATGATTTTTATTCAAGTATAACGAATTTACATGATTTAACATAATCTATACTTTTAGACTTGTAACTCTCTTATGGGTTAATATGACTTTAATTTTATATTTCTTAATTGATTATTGTAAGTCTGCTCATGATTCAACTACATAATTTTAAGGTTATTTGACACATAATAGATATGAACTAAGTTGATTTATGAATTTCAAAAATTAACCTTTATGGCATGCACATGAGTATTTGATTTTGAAACAAGGACAAGAACTATAAGTTTGAATTGATATTGGGTGACTCAAGGCCCACTCTGAATCATTTTAAATATTTGTTAAGGAGTTATTCTTAAGTACTAAGTTGATTGTGCTTTGACAAGCTAAGACCTTCTAAATTAAGTTGATTTTTGATTATTTGATTATGCATTGTCCATTTCCGTGAGATTTTGACTTTACACAGAATATGTTAGGAGTGGGGCTTGACCTAATGGGTCTTATATAAAGCTTCTAATCTCATAACTATGTGTAACGACCTGAAAATTTTCTAACTTCTTATTGGTTAGTCTTGGATGATGTTGTACTAGTCATGGTTGCATTTTAGTAGCCGTGCGTTGTATTTAAGTGGTCGGATTCAAAATGGACCTTTTGGTGAGGTTGGGAAGCTGTTTGGGCTGTGTACTTTGAAAGATCATAACTTTTGTTATTGGATAAACTGTGTGGGTTGCTATATATCAAATTGAAGCTATTTGAGTTATCTTCAGAACGCAACTAGTTTTACTCAATTTGGAGTTCGTATGAGAAGGGTATGGCCAAAACAGTAAGACTTCCCGTAATTGGAAGGACGTTGGAAACGAGGTTCTGGAAATGGGTTAAGGACCGGACCACAGACCATTTGGTGGTCCAAGGTCCGTGGAGGTTTTTTTGGAGGGTTAAAGTGAGCTCCCAAGGGTTGGGGATGAAGCCATGGACCAAGACAAGTCTCACGGACCACCCCACAGTCCGTGAGCCACTTCACGGTCCGTGAGGGGTTCCGTGGAGTGGGGCAGAGAGTGGTCCAACTTTTGGGTCTGGACTCTAGGCCAAGTGTGGCTCCACGGACCAGTACATGGTCTGTGTGCAGCCACACGATCCGTGAGTCCCTCCGTGAAGTGTTCTAGAAAGTCCCCCGAGAGTTCAAGTCAAAATCTTGGCCAAGTGAGGCCACATGGATAGGTAAACGGCCCGTGTGCCATTGGACGGCCACCTGGGGCCTTCCATGTGAAACTGGCTTTTAGGGGTTAGTCCATTTCATTAATGGTAACTTCGTAAATTGGCTTAATCCTATGGCTCTTTTAACTTCCCTAAAGTCTCCTAAACCTCTAAATTCAAACCCTAATCCTATTTCACCCATCAAAACACTCTTGAATCCTCTCTACATTTCTTGAATTCTCACCTCCATTGTTGAAAGCTTGAAAAAAGTTGGAGAAGATCACCTTGCGTGCTAAATTCTTCAATTCTCTTGCTTAAATTCAAGGTATGTGGGTTTGATTCATGAATTTCCTTTCATCCATGAAGACCCAAGAACCCTCCTCTTTAAATTATGATTTTAAGTTTTATTTAAGGTTGGGTTCTTTAAATTTTTAAGTATTAAATCGATTGGGATTATGTACTATAGAAATTAAATGATTTAATGATGATTTAAGTTAGGCTCTTTGAAAATTATGAGTGTCTGCACTACTTTGATATGTTTTGAAGGCTTGATATGATAAGTTATATAGATGGGCTACTCTTATTGCATTGATATGGAAATGATTATGACAATGATATTGGAAACTCTTGTTATTTGGCCTAATGCATGACTATGGTTTAAGTAATGGTTTTGGTTTGACTAATGATGCATGATTTTGAAAAGAATATAAGTCTTCCGATTTGAAGTTGCACGTATATATATATGTATTCCCATGGGATGAGACTTAGTACCGAGGGATTGGAATCGGGGTGGATTATCTCTAAGGGTCCATACTCCTTTTCATCAAACCATGTGCCACCATGGGTTATCTACCTAGATAGGGATTGACTTTTTATGTTTCCCCTTGTTGAAGGGTTGACTAGGAATCTACTTGGCAAGTAGTCCGGATCTGGGTAGTAGCTCCTTCGGGTCTCCTTGTTGTCGGTTGAGATTACATCCCCGCTATATTATGATTGTAGGATTGCATCTCATGCATCATGGCATATCATATTGTTATATTATTCTTTGGCTACGTACATTTCTTTCGTATCACTTGTCCCCTTTCCATATTGTTGGGGTTATACTATATTGTCATATGCATTGCACGCTCGTATACTTAGTACATATTATGTGCTAACCCATATTCCTTGTCTATATGTTCTAACCATGTAGGTACTAGAGATGACTTCTATCTTCCACCGGATGACGTGTGATCATCTTGAAGCCTACTGTTTGTGGTGAGCCCTTTAGTTCAAGGGAAATAGCCACTTTTTATCTAGCTATTATTATTTTTACTTTTCTTTACTTATGTATTGAGGGTGAGCCTCAAACTATGTCGAGGCCCCACTTTATCTTATGTAGAGGCTTGTTGGACAA